>CM033465.1:7386633-7531633 GCA_019425755.1 Amaranthus cruentus | reverse complement strand
AATTTTAAAATTGACATTTTAATTTGTAAAATTGGTAGAAAAATATATGTAATTGGGCCGGCCCAATAAAACGCGTCTCACAAGTGATACGGTCTCACCCAAGTTTTTGTGTTTCTTTATTGGCTAGTTCTAGATGATATAGATATGTTGAATATATATACCCAATATAATGTTGTATGTAACCAATTAAATGGACCAAAGAGGTAAACAAGATGAACCAATATAAAAAAAACTACACTTAGGTTTATTATAAATTAGACCCACCAAATTGTAAATAAGCATTAAAAATTTAAATGGAATTTATTTCAAAACAAAATATATGAAACAACGTGGGATGAAATAAGAGTTGTAATAAACTCAATAAGACTGAAATAATTTATATTCATTACTTTTTTCATTCCTATGAAAAAGGATCTACATGATTTGATTTTGTTGTGTATTTTATATATATACATTATGAAGTTGAATAATGAGACAAAACACAAGTAAATCGTAAAAATAAATACTTTTGAAAGAAGTGTGACTTGAGTCTTGGGTTAATTAGTCATGTGATTAGATGACAATTAATGTGTAGAAGAATTATGGCTTAAAGGTTAAATTAATAAACTATAATTATTAGACCTTAAGCATCTTGATAATGGTAAAGGACACAAGTACTCCTTTATGATTGGATGATTGGGTATCTTACAAGTACCATAGTACATTGTACTAATGGTAGTGGAAGCTTGGAGGTGCATAACTTGGTTTGCAAAGTGTGAATTCAGAAGCTAGTACAAGTGGGGACCAAAGGACACACGAAAAACAGCAAGCAGTAGCACTCAGAAGCACCGCTCGACTGGCTGCTCGGGCGAGCCAATGGGTCGAGCGCCCCTGTGCAGGCTACTGTTTTCGTGTACTGCTTGCTGGTTGCTTTGTTGTTTACTTGCTGCCCCTTCTATCACATGTTGCCCTATCCTTTGCCTATATATACATGTATATGTTGTATGTATTAGATGTAGAGCCAAGCCAAGAACTTGAGCCTCCCATTTTTATTCCTTACCATACTCTTGTAATTCTCTACTCCATAGCTCACACACTCACTATCTCCATTGATATCATTCCTTCAACTTTGTAATGAGCTTTCAAGCTCTCTATCCTTTAAACACATAATAATACACTAGCCTAGGATGGTGGATGTAGCCTAATTAATGGTGAACCACCTTAAATCTTGGTGTTAATGTTTTACTTACTTTTATTGCTTTAAATCACCTTAATACTTGCATATAAACCATGTTTCATTAGTACACCTTGAAACCATCGTCGTTAACCTTTCGTTCCACCTTTAGGCCACGCTTCCGCATTCGTTAGCCTATTCTAACAACTTTAATAAGTATTTTATGGCTCTAGTGTTAAAAAAAATTGGTGTGTGGTTAATATTAGTAGCGAGAAGTTGAGGTAATTTTAAAAAGAAAAGTTCAAATTAGAGGGAATAAACAAACAATAATTAGGAAACTTTAGCTATTAATAGTCGTTTTATTGATTAACAGGCGGCCTTGGGAGAGACCGTCTTAGAATAAGACGGTCCAATATTCCAGCCCAATTCGCTTTCTCTCTTGTTTTTATTTTTTGGGCATTTTTCAATTTTACTTTTTAAGGTATCAATTTTGACCTTAAAGATATCAATTTCAATTTAGGTAGAAATTGATCAGTTTAACGCCACAATTGATCACTTATAGGTTTAAATTGAAATTTACTTTAGTTGATATGTTTAAGTACTACTTTACATTGAAATTGATACCTTTAAGGTCAAAATTGATACCTTTAAGCTTCAAATTGAAAAATGCCCAGAAAATGAAAAAAACAAAAAAATGGATTCTGGAGGGCGCGTGTGCTACACGCGCCTGCAATGGGCCGGCCCAATTTTGGTCTTAGAATAAGACGGTCTTACGCAAGTTTTTGTGATTGATTAATACTACCTAAACAAACACCTTGGTAATTTACGGGCTTAGACGGAAATAAATCGGAAAAAATGGTAATTTTTTTTAATTTAAAATCACCAGCAAAAGGTAATTCAGTAGCAATTTAGTAATAAAATACTCCTCTATTATTATAATTTAATAATAAAAAGTAATTTAGCTATTAATAGGTTTTTTTATAATATTTTAATTTAATAATAAAAATACTCCTAACATTGATAAAAAAAATACTCCTATAATTATTTAATTTAAATCTTTTATTTCTCAAAAAAAAACATTGATAAAAATCTATATTAAACCCTAATTGAATCAAAAAAAATATCAAGCCCCAATTAATAGCCTATCTAAACTCCTTTTTCATTGTTTACAGCTTTTGTATATCAAATTAACAATCTATATTTAACTCTTCACGCATAATTATATTATTTTTCATAACCCCATTCTCTATAAACCCCTTTTTCACCTCATAAACCCTATAAGAAATTTTTTTATCTATGGAGTTTTTATACGATGACAATGACAACTTTTTTCCCAATAGTATGGACGATCATATTGGCGGCGCCGCCGGACTACCAAATATTCCACTTCCTCCTCCTTTAGAATTTGAGGTTCCTCTTATTTTCAGTATTCCTAGTAATGATTCCTCGGACCCTTCACTTCTTCCTTTTCTTGATGTAAGTTCTTTTTTATTATTGTAATTTCTTGAATATTAAGATTGATGATTTAAATGATTTAATGGTCTTATAATACTCCACAAATTATTGTTTTTTTATAAAAGAAAATAAAAATAAGAAGTTTTTTTATATCAAAACAAAATTTCATGTTTGATAATTTTTGTTTATTAATTTTGGTACATTTAACAATTTTAGAAAAAAAAATTCGATGTTTTTTATATAAAGAAGTTTGAATAAAGAAGTTGCTAGGATTAGAGCACCAAATTCAATCCAAGAACACACAAGAAAAAGGATACAGAAACTACAAAACAAAGAGAAGAACACACAATTTTGGGAGGTGGAGAAAATCCCAATATCAATGTGATATTGGACTATAAAACTCCACCCTTGTCAACAATTAAATGAGTATTATTGCACACTTGATGTTTGTACACAAGAACCCCTTAGAATGATCAACAATGAGAGAATTGATCAAAGTCCCCAAACCTCTCATTAAAATCCTAAGTATTTTGTAGCTCTCCACTCAATCCCAATTGCACTATACAAATGATCTTACATTCAATTCAATTAATGTATACAAGTGTTTACAATAGCCTTATATAGGCTTTGGACTAAGCAAGAAAGACTTGAACCGGTTCTTGAATGATTTATAAAACTGTCGCATAAAACAGAATCCCGCGTCAATCCGCTCGACAGGGTCGAGCGACCAGGGTGGGTCGAGCAGGGGGTCGAGCGGGGAGATCAGAAGCTACTGTCTCCATTCTGATCTCCCACTCGACCAGGTCGAGCGAGCCTCTTTGGTCGAGCCCCTTGGTCGAGCGAGCAGCAGACCACATTCTGACCTTGTTATCTAACTTCACTTATATTTCAACCCTTGCATAACTCCATACAACCCATGTAACAAACTCATCATATCAAGCAGTGGACTTTATTGAGTCACCACATCTAACAGAAGTTGTAGAGAATCGAACCTCCAACCTTGTGTGCATTGGTTGACATGCATCTACAAAGCCAAATTTAATCAGCGATGAATTAAGAATAAATACGTCCACGAAGGCTCGAACCATATTTTGATTAATTGCAATTACGATTAATTTTTTTTGGATAAATTGTATGTTTTCTTGATTACTTAATCATTGTTCTTGATTAGTTTTTATTATTACTATATTTTTTTTATAAAAATTGTGTATATCTTATTGATTATATAGAAATTTTAATTAATAATTAATGATTAGTGCTACATGATTGTTTAATGGTAGAGATCATAGTGTCATTCATGGATAAATGATTCTAAGGTAAAACTTTTATCGAGAAAGAGGTATTTTGTAATGTTCCCAATAATCTTATTATTGATGAGGTAAGAACACCTCCAATAGCTACCAATTACACAAATTAATAACACACAAATAACGAAAATAACCCGGACAAAAATTAATTCACCAAAATACCAATTCAACACACTCAAATATCACCAATAAACCACAATTATATTGAATAAGCAATCCAACAAGATAAAAGCAAGTAATAATCAAGGATATGACACAAGATTTTTACGTGGAAAACCTCTTCGATGTGAAAAGTAAAAACTACGGGACTTTAGGAGTTCACCCAAAATTCTCTTATTATGATAAAAAGAAAGTTACACAAACCAATCCAAAGTTCTCCAAAGGGTCTTCAAACTACCCTAGAACAAACAACCATAATAATCAACAATTGGGAAACAAAAGAGAAAGAAATCACCCAAAAAAAGAAACTTCTGTCCAGAGGCAATAACCGACGAACCAAAGTTCAAAACGACGATCCAACCGTTCAAAATGAAACTCAATACCCTAAGTTTCTCAAGGAAGCTAAAAATTGTGATGCCACATGTGTAACAACCCATCTTTCTAAACAAGAAAAGATTTGCGGAAATAACCATTAAGACTGTTGTCGTGTACACTAAAATGAGAAAGAACAATTATATAAACCTCATAAACCTTAAAGTATATAAAACTTAGAAGTACAATAACCTATTACATTATATGTAGAGAAAAAAAAACTCCTTAAGAAACAAAAGAAATAAGGAAAATTTGCTCAAAATAATCCCAACTATCATCCGTTGGCCAAAAATAATCCCAACTATCAATTACTCCCTCCGTTCTTTTTTGTTCTTCCCTTTTACTTTTTGCACAGTTTTCAAAGCAACTTTCGAGCCTAAATATCTCTAAATAAGCATTATAAAAAATTATAATAAATATATGATAAAAAAGTATACATTAAGACGAATCTAAAGAGATCTCATATGGATATATTTTATCATCTATAAATGTCTTAAAAATCTTAATCAAATTTCTCTCTCCAAAATGGAATATTCTAAACGGGAAGAACAAAAAAGAACGGAGGGAGTAGTTTTTAATAATCCCAACTATTCTCATAATTTGTTGAAAACATACCCACCCCATTGTTACCGGCTGGAACAGGTAACTTTTCCACTTTTTTTTTCTTTTTTTGTACTTAGTTGTTCAAAATTAACCCTTCCCCTTCATCTATTAATCAAAAAAGAAAGAAAAAAGTGAAAAAATTACCTGCTATAGCCGGTTAAAAGGGAGGTGGGTGTGTTTTCAACAAATTATGAGAATAGTTGGGATTATTAAAAAATAATTGATACTTGGGATTATTTTTTGCCAACGGGTGAAAGTTGGGATTATTTTTAGCAAATATTCCAAGAAATAAAAGTCTTAAGGTCTAATGATATGACACAAGATAAGAGGGAAAGTCCTAGCGCACAGTCTCGCACTTCCGGCCCGTATGGTAGTGATCATACTATCATTCACCATCTGTTTCAAAATATAAATCCACAATCAGTGGGGAGTAACTAGCTGTCCTTTCAAACCATAAAACACATACAACATTATCTCTAACTACAAAGAAATTCAAACACCCATCAATTAGTTAAGTGTATATATAAATCCAACTTTAAAACAAATTAAAGTGTGAAAACAATTTTAAAACAACTAAAGCCTTTAAACAATATGAATTCCATAAAATAATTTTTTTTTTAAAAAAACTTTGTAAATCGAATAAGTAAGGTTTCACAAACTTCAAAACATAAATAAATAGTGGAGAAGGAATGAACGCCGGTGTTAGATGCCCACAAGATAGCCTTACACTAACACCTCCTAAGGTTTATCGGGCGAACCCCCCGTCTATTAAAATTAGACCTGTCGAAGAATGGCCAATTCTCCCCTAGCAGTGGATGCCTCCTTTGCCTTACACTACTGGGTACCGGGACGACAACTAACTCAGGTATATATATCATCAAAAGCATGTTCTAACCATTATAGATGCCAAAACAGGCCTTACAAGCTAATGGTTCCTTACTCTCACAAAAGATAAATCTCCATTTATAAAATCAACATCAAAAACATTCATGAGATGTCAAAATAGGCCTTACACTCAAATCCGACATCAAAAATACTTAACACAACTATACTTCATCAAATAATTTTTTTAAATATAATATTTTCAACTAATAATAAATTTCCATTTTTATATAAATACCAAAACAAATGTTATATATGAGTGATGTCTGAGTTTGGAAATAAAGTCAACTTCAAATTTGACCTAGTCAATGAAAGTCAACCCTATTATAACTCTTGGCAAAGAGGTACTAATGAAAGTGTTATTCTACTCAAAAGTACAATTATGTCAACAACACTTCTTAACATCTCAAAAGAAAATTATAATGGCTTCGAAAATTTGTGTAAGCTCCAAATAAAATACTATAAAACTCGTTTTTGGTCAAAAATCATAATTTACCAAAACTCAATGATCAACTCAAATCTTCTCCAACAAAACTGACTGATTTCTACTTGACCTAAATAAATAATTTGATAATAAAACAAATAACATTAATATAGGTGGAAGGTAAATTACTAATTTCTACTGTTCTTGACCGATTGAAATTCTTTATTTATTTATTTATTTATTTTTGCTCTTTTTTTTAGTTACATAAATATTATAACAATTGACAAATAGTTAAAACGTAAAAACCATTACTAAACCCTTTCTAAGTAAATCATAGAGTCCAAAATAAAACTAATTGTTATGAAAACTTTACAAAAGCAAATCTTTGCATAATTAAATCCTAACAAGCAAACGTATTGAACATAAATATGGAGTAATTTAACATGAACCATTCCATACTTTTAAAGTAATTACAACAAGCAGATATATGTTTTTTTTTCTTCACATGTCTAATTGTTTTTATTTTATTTATTTATTTATTTTTTGGAATTATATAAAAAAAACACCCTAAAGTAATTATAACAAGCAATTCTTTTTTCCTTTTTACATGTCTAAATACTTCACATAATTAAAAACAATACTATATGTGAATTAAGAAAAGAAGGGATAAACTAGTTACCTTTATATATATTTCAATTAGAGAAATATGAAGAATTGTAGATAATAGCCTTACAAATAATCCTCTAATATAATTCCCTCGTACATAAAATTTCTTCAATTCAAGTATATAATCTCGAAATTAAACCCTCCAACCTTGGTAACCCTTTGTTTATTATCCCAAGCTTACTGTTGATAGGGATAAACAAAATTAAAAATAAAACTTCTCAAAACTAAGATATGATTTTTTTTTTCCAAGTTTACGTTTAAGATTCCTTAAGAAATCCTTTTTCCTTCACCTCTTAAAAGCTTCGCTTTTGGAATATGAAGTGATTGTTTCCCTTTTTTTTTTCTAGTAATACTTAATTATAATCATAAATTGAGGTAATAAGTGAACTAATAGTAGGAGTTACAAACTCTTCAATCTTTACATTTATCACTCCAAAATTATTACCTAAACCTTCTATCCTTAAGTCATTCTACTTTAAGATGTTTTTTTTGATGATCATAAGCATAGTGCAAAAACGCGGGAACGGTCGCGATTGCGGTAACGGAACGATAATACGGTAACGGGTTGTCGTATCGCCAAATATCGGTCAAAAAAATGAGATTTCCCTTGAACAGTTCTAAAACGCGGTTATTTTACACCTTTCCAACGCGGGAAAAATCGGAACGATTTCTCTAAAAACCTTTCCAACGCGACCTTTTTGATACGTCGCGGCCTTGTTTTTGCACTATGATCATAAGAGTTAAATATGTATAAGTCAATTCTAAACATTAATAAATCATTAGTATTATCATTTGCAAAACATACTAATTTATTATAATTCATCAGTGGAACTAAGCATACCAAAGACTTCGAATGTTTAATTTTTTTTTCATAGAAGTTATAATTTATTCCTTTCAATAATAATAATAATATTTAGTTGTAATTAACTAATCTTATGCGTTATTTTTTTTTAGGATAAACAAACTTATAAAGTTTGCCTAAAATTTTTGGGGTGTTACAATATGGGTTATAAAAATAAGTGGATATTTATATTCCATATAAAACGGGTTTCTCCACATAGGAAGTGACCCAAAAAACCCAACAATTATTCGTGGGTTTTAAGTTTTGAAAACTCATCGAGATTAAATTGAAAATTTTTTGTATTTATGATTTTTTTTCTCAGATTATTATTTCATTTATTATATTTGAATTTTGGTTCTGCCACTAATATAGGATAAAGAAGCCATCAAATTTGGTAAAAATGAAAAATAATTATTACGAGTCGTTAGATTAACATAAACGTAATGAGCTCAATACATTCCATATTGCAACATCAGAGAGACTGGGTCAGATAAACAATTAACATTCTCACATAAGTGGCGTGAAACAAGTTAATCTAAACATTCTCATATATACATATATATATATATATATATATATATATATATATATATATATATATATATATATATAGGGTTCTAGTAATGTTAACTTTTAACATGCAGAAAACTAAAACATTTCCAGGATCCAATTATTGATATGAGATGAGACAAATAAATATCGGAACAAAAATTATATCTTTGTAGCGTGAATCCACTAGCAAAACATAACTACGAGACAAGAGCCGCAAATGAAGTTCCTCTAGTGTAGTCCACCCACGACGTCTTGCGAGACCTCGTATACTAATACGCTGTTTAAGAACAATTCTTAAACTAATTTTTTGTGTATACAATTCTTGTATTATAACTCACAATTACTCTCAATTTTTATTAGTCAAATAATACCCACGGCACTACATGAAAACCATGTATCTCTTAACTAGTTTTTATATCTCTGTTCTTCACTTTATAAGCTATCTTATATAGCTTCCAAATGAATCTTTAATATGTAATGAATATCAATCAACAACCGTTATTGATTTTCTTATTGAGCAATATGTTTTAATTAATTTATTCCACCTTTTCAATAGCACTCTTATGATTTTTAATACTTGATTATCATGAGGATTAATATTCTTCTTAAGTCTACCACTTAATAAGAATAAAGATAGGAGTTACAAATTTGCTTCATATAACTATTATATTAAATAATAGAATTATGACTTATTTATCTAGTCCAACTAGATTAGTCACATGAACCTAGACTTACATAAGTCCAAACACACAAAACGGTCTCACACATTGATATAGTGTGACCCAATAGGACTAGCGACATTAAGCTCGTTCCATTATCAAATAACGGTTCAATGACGTTTATTGGTCTCTAGTAAAACATAAACGTTACTCAATGTAGACTAAATTAATGTCTCGTTATATACAGACTTAATTATGTTAAACGACTTATAAAATATTCACTTGATTATTGAACATTTCTAACAATCTCCCACTTGTTCAAGGAACAAGTTTACTAGAGTTGTAGGACTCCTCCCACTAACTCCCACTTGCTCCACCAAGTTGTGAATCTCAAATCCTTAGTCAACTTAAGTCTTAATCAAACATAAGGTAAGAATAACTATCATCCTTATTTGGTCTGATTATGTTCCTCGGACTCATGAGATGAACTGAAAAACAAATAATTATCTCCATAATATATTTGAGCATGTGGCCATGCATTTACAATTTCAACTCTCCGAGTGGCCTGAGACTAATAACCCCAAAAAGGGTATGACAATCCCATCTTATCCCTCCTCTATTCGCTATGTGATACATAAAATTCCTGAGTACAACCCTTATAGCCTCCTTTTACGGCATGGCGTTAGCACTACAAAAAAAATGCAAAATTCCGACCAAAACCCACTAACTACCCACTTTTAGTCGGAAAATTCCGACTACTTTTCCGACTAACATGTGTTAGTCGGAAATTCCAACTAAATTGCGACTAAATGTGTTTTTTGTCATAATTTCAAATTGAAAAAAAAGAAAAAAAATGGCATAATTTATCACCGACCAACTACCGACCAACTTTTGGTCGGTAATTTTTTCGACCACTTTCCGACCAAAAGTTGGTCGGTAGTTGGTCGGTGATAATTTTCCTTTTTTTTGATTTTTTTGGTTGGCCAAATATAGATATAAGTTGAAAAATTTTGGATGTAGAATAAAAAAGTTGTTGTGGTGTAGTGTTAACCACAATGACTTGCAAACCAAAGGTCTCTAGTTCAAATCATACCAACAACATATTTTATTTTTTTATTAAAATTTTGTCTTATACTAATAGTTTTGCATTATTAATTTATTTTTTGTCTTACTAGTTTATTTTGTCGTTACTCGAAAAGTTTAAGTTGCATTATTAATATATTAATAATATACAACGACTAATAATAATAATAATAATAATATAATAATAAAAATAATAATAATAATAATAATAATAATAATAATAATAATAATAATAATAATAATAATAATAATAATAACAACGATATACTAATACAACTAATAATAACTAATACGACTAAATAACTAATAAAGTACTAATAATGCACAAATATGACTAATAATAACTAATACGGCTAAATAACTAATAAAGTACTACTAATCTACTAATACGAGTAGTAATATACTTATACAACTAATATTATACTAATGAAACACTAATAAGTACTACTAATAACGCATTAATACGACTAATACGACTAAATAACTAATAAAGTACTAATAATGCACTAATATGACTAATAATAACTAATACAGCTAAATAACTAATAAAATACTAATAATCTACTAATACATCAGTAATATACTTATACAACTAATATTATACTAATGAAACACTAATACGTACGACTAATAATGCATTAATATGACTAATAAGACTAAATAACTAATAAAGTACTAATAATACACTAATATGACTAATAATACAATAACATGACTAACTATATACTAATAAGCTAATAATACACTAATACGATTCAATATATACTAATACAATTAATATGAGTAATATATTAATACTACATTAATATGAGTAATACTATATGACTAATAATACATTATTACGACTTATTATAAACTAATACAACTAATAAGATATTAACTCTACCCTAATAAGGCTAATAATGTGAGTAATAATAATAATACACTATTACTATACTAATGATATACTAAAACAGGTTATACGAATAATAATAATAATAATAATAATAATAATAATAATAATAATAATAATAATAATAATAATAATAATAATAATAATAATAATAATAATACGACTAATATTATACTAATACAACTAATACTATACTAATGATATACTAAAACAGGTTATATTACTAATAATAATAATAATAATAATAATAATAATAATAATAATACAAGTAAATATATACTAATACAACTATTAAAAATACTAATATTACACTAATATGACTAATACTATATTAATTATTCCTACTAAAATGACTTACCGACCAATCTGAGCCGACTAACCCTGAAAAGTCGGAATTTAGTCGGTATAGCTCTATACCGACTAAACTCCGACTATTTCGGGTAGTCGAAAACTTGCATTTTTTTTTGTAGTGTAGATTGCATCAAAGACTAATAATTCTCACACATGAAGTCAGTGAGAAATTCAGGTCTAAGGACTCTATTTATAAGTCAATTTGAGATATTCTTATGACACCAATGTTCTTAAAGAATACTTAAAAGGGGCTCATGTCCAAATAGAGATACTCAATCTCTATCAATGCGAATTACTAGACATCCAATGTCTCTATGATCTATGAACGCGATCATCAATCAAAAACATTTTAACCATTTCTGGTAATTGACGTCCAACTCAACTACCTGGCTAGGGATTTAAAATAATCTAAGTTCTCTAGTTCACATTATAGGGTTCATTTGCCAGATCATGTCCAACAACCCATATAGACTTTATAGATTATTATTGGACTTTATTTAATTCTAAACCATCATTAAATGAATACGTACAATACTTTAAAAGGACAATCATGAATCTTATATTACATTGAAGATCACTGCAAATGTAACATAACTTATATATGCGTCTCATGCACAAAACTGACATCTAAACTCTTGATGTCTATCCCAACTAAATGCATCTCATGATTTATTGAGACAATGGTTTAGTTATTAGGTATAGTTACCTGATAAAATTTACGCTTCTATAGTTTACTTAACATCATTTGTATAATTTTCTATAGTTCAGTTGGAACTCTTCCATCTAACATCGCTTTCGTTCAGATTTAAGAAGTAACTAGATTACAATCAGAAACAACCGTATCTATTAGAAAGTTAGCATCCATGTAACCCTTTATCACATAATTTAGATACGCCTCCAAAAACCAAGAACTTATCCTTAATCCGGTTAAGGTACTTTAAGATTCTTGACCGTCGTCCTTTGGTCATTACCAGGGCACGATCAACATTTTCTCTTCATGTTCAAGGCACACGAAAAACATTTGGTCTAATACACATCATAGCATACATTATAGATCCAATCGGCAAAAGCGTATGGAATACTGCTCACCTTCTCTAGCTCATCCAGTGTCAATGGACACTATTTCTTGATTAGTGACATGCCATGAGATATGAGAAGAAAACTCATCTTAAAGTTTGCCCTATTGAACCTATCAAGGATCTTCTCAATATAAATCCTTTAACTAAGCTCAATTATCCGTTTTGATCTATCTCTATAGATTCGAATGCCCCAAATGTATTAAGCTTCTCCAAGGTCTTTCATAGAGGAACAACTATTTAGCCAAGCCTTCACAGACTCAAGCATTCGTACACTGTTCCCTACAATCAGTATGTCATCCACATACAAAACTAAGAAAACAAAAATAATACTCCCACTGAGTTTCTTGTATACACAAGACTTTTTCCATCCATGTCAGTCTTTATCTTATAAATCCACTGAGTTTCTTGTATACTACGATTCGATTCTAGATATTTTAATCCTATCCTTTCATCGGCCCCAGGTAGAATCATGATCCTAACAACTTTTGTTCGTAGTCGTGCATTGCCTTACTATTTGTCTTTCCTATACTCTAGGTCTTTTGTTTTCATTGAAACGTCTCACGTTGCTTAAGTTGATGATTGCACTAATAGAAGCCTCCTTATGAAAGAAGATAAGGGTGTAGTATATATCATATTTCATCCTATTTACGAGAGGTAGGATTATGATTGTTTTTTTCTTAAATAATTTCAGGAACAGAACCAGCAACAAAATTCATGGATTTTTGAGGATCAACACAAACAAGATGGTCAATCTTCAAACATAATTCAAGAAGGGACAGTGAAATTAGAAATTCCCAATTATGAAAGTGTGGATTCAAACCAGGGAAACACTATTAAGAATGAACTAGAACAAAACTCATCTTTCAAATCAGCTAACCATAAAGGGTTAGATGATGGGTATAATTGGAGGAAATATGGTAATAAAAAACCAACAAAAAATAAAGGTTCAAAGGGTTATTTTATGTGTACATATCCTAATTGTCCTGGGAAGAAGACGATTGGGACATCATTAAATGGAAATAATATTACCGTGGTTAATACGAAAGAACATAATCATCCAAAACCTCCAAATACGAGAAGATCATCTTCTTTAACATATCAAAATGATGTATCATCTGGACAATTCGACTTGGCGAATTCTGCAGAAAGTAAGATGTTTTCATCAGTTGGGGATGATTTGGATGGTGATGAACTCCAAGCCAAAAGGAGGTAATTTAAAAAGATAGAAACTTTTGCTTTTTCTATTACAAATGATTCTAAATTATTCCTAATTTATTTTTCTAATGGTAGGAGTGAAGAGGATGATGAGAATGAAACCGTGTCAGAAGTTAGAGAAGCAATTGTGGTAATTCGAGTAACAAGTGATATTGATGTCTTAGACGATGGTTATAAATGGAGAAAATATGGCCAAAAAGTGGTCAGTAAAAATCCAAATCCAAGGTACATATGAACTTATTTTGATATTGATATGAAAAAATTACCGTGAATAATAAAATCTCTCGTTAATTTTCCTACAATAACACCAATTTGATTAACCATAAATAACACTGATTGACCAATTTTTTTGTCCTTCCTATTTTTTCGTATAATCTACAATAGTTTCATTTTTAACATGCTAGGATATTAGAGTGAATTAGCACCCTAATTTGGTATAATTCATCGTTGATCCAAATTTAATATAATGTAAGGTTATAAGTAAAAGTTAATATTATTCCGGGTAATTTTATCTATTAATATTGTGATTCATTATACAATTAACAGACATATTTGTATTATATTTTGTATTCTTTTAATACATTTTCGTGTAGCCATTAATATATATATATATATATATATATATATATATATATATATATATATATATATATATATATATATATATATGTGATACATATATATATATATATATATATATATATATATATATATATATATATATATTTTATATATAAATATATATATATATATATATATATATATATATATATATATATATATGTATATATATATAGTATATATATATAATATATATATATATATATTATATATATATATATGTATAATATAACATTATATATAATACAATATGTAATATGTATACATATATATTATAATATATATTATGTATGTATGATGTATACATAATATTATACTATATATTATATTTTTATATATATAAATTATTATATAACATATATATATATATATATTATATATATATATATATATATATATATATATATATATATATATATATCATATATATATATATATATATATATATATATATATATATATATATATATATATATATAATATATATATATATATATATATATATATATATATATATATATATATATATATATATATATATATATATATATATATATATATATTTTAGTCTAAGTTATTGGGATAATTTATTTTAGTCTACATTAGAAGATTACAACTTAAATATAGGAAACATTACGTAGACTACAAAATTGATTAAATATGAATGATTTCAAATATTAGCAGTGTTTGTTATATACGTACCAAGGTACCTTTTTACATATACAACAAGTCATTTTGCATAAAAAAATATAAAGAAATTACAAAATTAAATTATAAAAAATTGAAAAATAAAAAAATAAAAACGAAAAATTAAGTAAGTTATTTTTTTGATTCGACAAATAAACATTTAAAATATTTTGATTTTATTTTATATTTGCTTTTTTAATTGTAGCATTTAACATGTAAACAATCGATCACCATTTGGGCAACAACATTCTTGGATAAGTGACCCTAAAATTGAGATAATTCATAAAAAAATTAAGATTAAGTTGTATGAAAATCAATAAATGGTAGGATAAGTGTCCAAAAAAAATTTTACTAAAATATATGTCAACTTTTTCATACTTCTTCTAATATGACATTTCTTTCGTTCTCTAATAAAGTTCTATTTGTCATTTGCATTTTTCTATTTGTCGTTTTAATAAAGAATTTTTTCATTTATATCATAAATTTTGGACAAATTAATATTTGTCATCCTCAATTAATTTTAATATTTTAATAATACTTAGTCTACATATATTTTTCACTAACTTCATTTTAATATTTGAATGTAGCTGATAGTCACTGCATTATTTTCACTAACTTTATAAAAAGATTTTATTATTAGTCGTTATTCCCATATATTTTTTCCACTAACTTTCAAAATTGTATGTTCCTCACCTTTTGTTCATTAATTTTATTATTCAATGAAATAATATAAACACAATCTAAAAGATTATATTTTCTTAATTTCCGTGAACATTTTATTTTTTGAATTTTTCTAAGAACCGGAGAGGCTACTAAACTTATTCATTGTTATGATTTACAGGAGTTACTACAAGTGCACTTCTATAGGTTGCTTGGTGAAAAAGCAAGTGGAAAGGGCACCTGATGATCTTAAGGTAGTGATCACAACCTATAAAGGTATGCACAACCACGACATTCCGGCAAGCCGATCAGCTACCAACACTACTACAGAATTGTCGTCAATGGCGACTTTCCCTTCGCTTGAAAACAACATGAATTCGTGTTTGGCCAACAACTCGTATCAAAACAATTATCAAGCTGGCATACGCCCATCATTAGAGGGTTTATTAGCACCACGTTATCACTTGCCAATTGATCAGTTGTTACAACAGAATGATAATTTTGAGTTATCTAATCATGGGTATGTTACAACCAACACTCCTACGGAAGTGCCGTTAATGACAAATATTGCTTCAACTCAAAACTACATGAATTCATGTTTGACCAATAACTCATATTAGATCAAAATATAGAATGGGCCCATGACTTGAGGGGTCATTATCACCATTTTATCGCTAGTCAATTGATCAGTTGTTCCAACACAATCAAGGTAGGCACAATTGCGACGTTCCGGCAGCTCGAGGCAGCAGTCGATCAGCCACCAACACTACTATAGAAGTGTCGTTAATGGCTAATATTACTTCTACTCAAAACTATATGAATTCATATTTGGCCACCAACTCACACTACAAAAAAATTCAAAATTTCGACCAAAACCCACCGACTACCCACTTTTAGTCGTAATATTCTGACTGCTTTTCCGACTAACACATGTTAGTCGGAAATTCAGACTAAATTTCGACTAAATGTGTTTTTTTTCGTAATTTCAAATTGAAAAAAAAGAAAAATAATAGCATTGATTATCACCGGCCAACTACCGACCAACTTGTAGTCAGTATTTTTTCCGACCACTTTTCGACCAAAACTTGGTCAGCATTTGGTCGGTGACAATTTTCCCTTTTTTGATTTTTTTGGTTGACCAAATATAGATATAAGTTAAAGAGCTTTAGATATAAAATACAAAAGTTGATGTGGTGTAGTAGTTACTACTATGTTCTTGCAAACAAAGGTCCCTATTTTAATCCAAGCCAACAACATATTTTGTTATTTTATTAAAATTTTCTCTTATACTAATAGTTTTGCATTATTAATTTATTTTGTCATACTAGTTTAATTTGTCGGTACTCGAAAAGTTTAATTTGCATTATTAATTAGTATATTAATAATATACAACGACTAATAATATACTCATACAACTATTAATATACAAATATTATACTAAACTAATACGACTAATATTATATTTATACTATACTAATACGACTAATAATATACTTATAATGCACTAATACGAGTAATAATACATTAATTACTACTAATACTATAATTTTAATAATATAATTTTAATACACTAATACTTAACCAATAATAAACTAATGCAACTAATTATAATATTAATACAGCTAATAATACACGAATAAGAGTAACACTATACGACGACTAAAAATAAATTAATAAGACTAATAACAAACTACTACAACTAAAAATAATACTAATATTACACTAATACGGCTAATATTATGCTAATACATTGAGACAACTAATAAGTCGTAATACAACTAATAATAATATTAATAATCACAAGACTAGTATTATGCTAATACAAATAACAATATATTAATACTATATTAATATGACTAATACTATATAACTAATTATAAACTAATACGATTAATAAGATTTTAATACTACCCCTAATAAGATGATGATAATATACTAATACGACTAATAAGAAATTAATACTATATTAATATGACTCATACTATGACTAATACAACTAATAATTATACTATATTTATATGACTAAAACTATGACTAATATTATTACGACTTATTATAAACTAATACATCTAATGATGATGAAGATGATGATATACTAATACGACTAATAATAACTGATACAACTAAATAAGGTACAAATAATGCACTTATACAACTAATAATATAATAATAATACACAAATACAACTAATACGAGTAACAATATACTAATACACCTAATACGATTAATAATATACGAAGAATGCACTAATGCGAGTAATAATATATTAATCAACTAGTAATATAATAATAATAATACACTAATACAATTAATAATACACTAAAAATAATAATAATAATAATAATAATAATAATAATAATAATAATAATAACAACAACAATAACAATAATAATAATAATAATAATAATAATAATAATAATAATAATAATAATAATAATAATAATATTTAATGCACCTGTCACCGCAAGCTAGACTATAAAAAAGCTGTGTGCAGTGACTACATCTCTCCGGCAATGGATTTGTAATACCACCTACTCAGTTAAGGAGGTATATGAACATAATTTGATGGCTCAACATAGAGTCCGTTGGAGACATCTTGTTTGGAATTGGATCTCAATTCCCAAGAACAGGTTTCTATGTTGGTTAGTAGCTAGACAAGGGCTTAAAACCAAGGAGAAACTTCTACAGTTAGGTGTGGTAGATGATGCTTATGTGGTTTGTTTCCAGAATCGCATGCTCATCTATTTTTTGATTGTTCGTTTAGCCGTTTGTGCTTGGCGGGGATTAAATCTTGGCTTGGCATCAATTTTAGGCCGATTACTAGCATGGATTTTCGGAAGCGACATCTCTCTAAATCCAAGCAACATCTATTTATAGCGATATATGCTTGTACTATTTATCATATTTGGAAGTGTCGTAATGAGGCGGTTTGACTTGCGTTTGTGCGATCTCCGGGGCAAATTATCAACATGTAAACGTGATATCCACTTGAGAAGTAATGCTCTGAATCTCTCGAAATCCTAACTGATATCCATATTTGCTGCTGTTTGATACATTGAGGACATTGCTGTTTCTTGGATGCTGATGCTCTTGATACTATCACTCTGTCTATGTTGGTTTGTGTACCTGGTCTGTGTCATTGCTTAGTTGTTTAATGTCCTGTTCTTTGATATGGGGTTGTGCTGCTGTGCTGTTTGTTAAACGCATCATGTTCTGCTTCTCTTTATCCTCCTATGTTGTTTTGATGGTTGTGACGTAGTGCTGTTTCTGTGTACTGAGTGTTGGGTTGTATGAGTGTGAATACTGTTGTGCTGCTGCCTACTGTGTAGTGTGTTGCTGCTGCTGTTTGCTTCCTATGGATAGTGGGGCTGCTTTGCTGATTTGGATGCTGTTGATCCAGATTTGTAGCTTACTTTGCTGCACATTGATTTGGCCGCGGAATGCTTTCTAATAAGCTACTACACTGTTGTTACTAGTTTTTGATCTTATCGGTTTTTGAGTATAGCTTATTTGTATAGCTTAATTAGTATACCTTACTTTGTAAAGCATTGGATTTTGGCTGATTTTTTCAGGTCGGCTTATTTAGGGCTCGTTTTTCTCGTATGCAGGTGAAGAGTGGGACGGGGAAGCCCTTCCTAGAAGGTGGGCTGCGTTTCCACACTGATGCAAATAAGAAAAACCGAGTTTTATCCTTGGTGGATTATGTTTTTCTGGTGAATGAAAAAAAAATCTTTTATTTTCCAAAAAAAAATAAATAATAATAATAATAATAATAATAATAATAATAATAATAATAATAATAATAATAATAATAATCATAATAATAATAATAAGGGTGGTGATGTCGGTCTCTCTATGCTTTTGGTGGATTTCCAGAATGCTTTTAATTTTGTTGACAAGACTGTCATGTTGTCTGAGACCAGGGTTCAATGCCACTCCCTTGCTCCTTGGGTGGAATTTTGTTACTCCCAACCTGCTAGGCTATACTATGGTGACTCCACCCTTTGGTCTTGTCAAGGTGTTCAACAAGGTGATCCGCTTGGCCCTTTGCCTTTTGCCCTTATTCTGCACCACTTGGTTTTGAAAGTCCACCAATCCTGTAAGCTAAACCTTCAAGTCTGGTACCTTGATGATGGTACTATTGTTGGTGACACCCTTATGGTCGCCAAGGCCTTGCATATCCTTCAGGAGGATGGGCCATCTCGCAGTTTGTTCCTCAATGTGGATAAGACTGAACTTTTCTGGCCTAGGGAGGACCCTAGAAGTAGAGAGACCGGAGTCTTCCCCCCTAACATATCTCGTCCTTATGCGGGGGTGAAACTTCTTGGGATTATTAAAAAATAATGGATTCTATCAAAAATAAATAATGGATAGTTGAGATTATTTTTGGCAACCGGATGAATATAGTTGGGATTATTTTGCGCAAATTTTCCTTTGATATTATGATGTTCGTTTCATATACTAGATTGCTTTTGTCAATTTATAAACTCATCAATATACGATAGTAGATTAAAGTTAAATTGAAAACTTATCCATTAAAGAATAAAAACTAATGTCCATTTATAAACAATATAAAGAATTTTTGTTTTATTAATTAAAAAAAAAACAACCTATGAACATTTTCTATTGAAACAATTCACCAAACAGGTTATAAACATTTAAATCTTTTTGATATAAAACAAAAGAATAAAAGGTTTTATTATTTATTTTCAATTCTAATTAAAATTATATTTACTGTCGCATAAGCCATTTGGCGACAAAATAGGCCACAAAACGCTTTGTCGCCTAAAAGTTTATCGCCTTTGGTTTTTTTTGTCGTCTAATCTGTCGCCTAACTCTATGCGACAAAAAGAGGAACGTCACCTATTTTGTCGCCTAATTATTTCAGTTGAATTAAAAAAATGAATATTTGTTATTATTATTATTAAATAATAATAGTATTATATTACTATTATTATTAAAATAATAATAACAAATATTCAACTTTTTTTAACAAATATACATTATTAAAGTAATATTTATACAACAAAACTGAATTAAATGAAATTTAATGAGTAAATGAAATTTTAACTAAAAAATAATTAGTAAATTGTTAATCGTTCTTTATTATAATAATGATTTCCTAAGAAAATAATTATCCTATCCACATTCTAAAAAATAGATAAATTATAAAAAATCATAAATGGTCCAATAATATGAAGAAAAAAACCAAAATTGAAAAATAAATGAAGAACATAAACAAAAAAACAAGGGAAATTATCATTGGTGCCCCTGAGGTATGCGTTTATATCAATGGTGTCTAAACTTTTTTTTTTCCAATGGCACTCTTGACGTTTAGGGGTAATTACAACCGTGACCTTTTTGAGTTTTTTCCGTTAAAAATTCGTTAAGTTTTCGAAATTAACCTAACTAGGGTTAGTTTCTTCATCTTCTTCTTCTTCTTCACTCCTTCCATGGCTGCCCTTTCTTCAAAACCCAGAAAAATCCCTTAATGACCCACAAATCCATTCAATCATAAATACAAGAAATATCCTTTATATTAATCTAATTTGAGTGTTCATTCATTGATTCATTACTCTTTTTTCACTCTTATTATACAACATTACATGATTTCATAGGGCTTTTTATTCCATCATCTCATCTCCCTCTTCTTCAACTTTTGAGGAGTATTACTTTATTTCTTTCTATCTTGAATAAATAAGTTTGCAATCTATTCTTTTAATTCAACTTTTTTTCAATCTACAAATCAACCAATACCTAAACTCCCCTTCACTGTAAGTTCTTCTTTCTCTTTTTGCCCCTTATTCTTATTAATGAATAGGAAATACTTTATTGCAAATGATTTTGATGTGTTTCCTGTTCGTGGGTTTTTAATGTTAGATGTTTTAGTGATTATTAGTAACGAATTTGATGCGTAGCATGAAATAAGATTGAATCTTTTGATGGAGTTTTTTCAAATTTGTCTGAAATTGATGGAGTTTCTCAGAGGTACATTCATTTATTAGAGGGGGAAGAACTTTTCTGAAAGTGGGTTTGTGGATTTGTGGGTCATTTAGTTTGGAAATGAATTGTATTTATAATTGAATGGATTTGTGGGTCATTAAGCGATTTTTCTGGGTTTTGAAGAAAGGGCAGCCATGGAAGGCGTGAAGAAGAAGAAGAAGATGAAGAAATTAACCCTAATTAGGTTAATTTCGAGAACTTAACGGATTTTTAACGGAAAAACTCAAAAAGGTCACGGTTGTAATTACCCCTAAACGTCAGGGCTGCCATTGGAAAAAAAAAGTTTAGACACCATTGATAAAAACGCATACCTCAGTGGCACCAATGATAATTTCCCAAAACACAATAATCCAACATTATAAAGAAATTTTTTATTATTAAAAACAGACAACCTATGAACATTTTCTATTGAAACAATTCACCAAACAGGTTATAAACATTTAAATCTTTTTAATATAAAAACAAAAGAATAAAAGTTTTATTATTTATTTTAAATTCTAATTAACATTATATTTACTTTTATTGTGATTTTACACGTGTTGTTAGCGAAGAGTTCAGGTACTTCCATGTAGTGATGGCCACGGTCCGGGTTGGGCCGGTTCCGTTCCGGTTCCATCCGGTTCCGGTTCCACCCGGTTCCGGTTCCATCTGGAACCTGACCCGACATTTCTGGTTCCGGTTCCGGTTCCAGACGGTTCCAAACGGTTCCTTGGCGGTTCATGAGGCGGTTCCGGCGGTTCCAATACCCGGGTCGGGTGGGTCGGACCATCGGTTCCATTCTTATTTTTCCTTTAATTTTAATATAAAAATACTATAATAATGCGGAAGTACCTTCGTCGATTACTTGATTATTATCGAAATTCAATGCTTGTCATCGTTATTAAAATATTTACTAAAAAAAACCAAAAAAATAAATTAATAAGAAACGAATCAACGATAAAGATGATTAATAAAAAAAGGGAGAGAGAATGAACTTGAACCTAGTATCCCGAAGAAATACTAAGCTGCCTACGTATCCCGAAGGAATCAAAGCCCACGTAGTTCTTTAAAGAGTTGATGCAAGGTCTTCAAGAAACTATACACTTAAAAGGTAAATTCTGACCAGATTTTCCATAAAATCAAAATGTGTTCAAGTGGAAGTACTGATTTAGTTTTTTTGTGTTCTCACTTCAGCTTCGATCATCTGTTTTTCAGATTCTCAGCTTATACGAGGAAGGTAAAATTTATCAATTTTTGTGTAATATTCCTATTGATATTTGTGGAATTTAACCGATTTTATTTTATTTATTTGAGTTACAAGTGAATAAAATTAAGCTTATAATTTGTGAATTGATGAATAATGTTCGTTTGCTGTCATTTCATACTTTCACTCTCAAAGAATTGAGATAAAAATAAATGAAATTGAGGTGCTAAGGTCAAGCGTCTCAGGGTTAAGGGACCAGTAAGAATGCCTACAAAGGTTTAGAGGATTACAACAAGGAAGGTTCCTTGTGGTGAAGGTATGTGTATTGCTTTCGTTCATTATTGATTGGTTTTGATGTCTTTAAGTTTTGTATATTTTAGACTTAAACATGTTCAACAAAAGTTTTTACTTTTTTATTATTATTGTTTCTTCTCTGTTTATCCATTTTAAAACTAAGTCTCTTCAATTGAAAGGTCCTTGTTGTTCTCGGACCTTTAATCAACCACTATGAAGCTCAGATTGTTTGATTCCGATGTACTTCATTTTAGATAAGCAAGAATTAAACATGGCTTGAAGTTGAGAGTTAAACATGGTTTCTTTAAATTGATTGATAATTTTGTTCTAAGACCTAGATTGATGTAGGCTTTTTGAAGGAGAAGCTTGCCAAATGCATTGTGAATAATGAGATTAAGTTTTGTTAGTGAAAGTTGTTTAGCTTATAATTGCTATTCTAACACATTCGTTTACAATTGCAATACAGTAGACTTCTATACATTAGCCAATATATGATACATTAGGTACAAGCTTGTACTGCGAGAAACCAAAACACAAACAAATGTGCTATAAGAACTCCAAACATGTCATTACTCTGAAATGTCCATTGGTGTTGACAATTTATTACCGCTAAAATGGTGTACTCTAAACTTAACATACATCAAAAATTTTAGGCCCAGAATAATTTTTTCCTACATTTAAGCAATGCAAATTCTTTCTCATCATTGATGTTCGTTTAACATGCATATTTCCATTTGTTGACATTGGAAAGACGGAAAAGATTACTTTTCAGCAGGTAGTATGGATACTTCTTTGTCTTTGATTGTGTCATACTTTATTTTCCCTTTATCCAATTTTGTCGACACATTCATGTTTATAGGATTGGTTAGATTTGATTGGTTTTGGATAGGTAGTACGATTCATTAGTGTATTTGATTTATGCGCCTTTCTTCACAAGTGGATCTTTCGATCATGCATCACTACCTATTAAATTCGCAATTATTAAGATTTATTGTATTTGAATTGCTTATGCTTTTCTATTATTTTTCAATTGAATAAGATGCTAATGATGTGCTTAATTTTCAAACCTATGCAGATATCCATTTTTCAAACCTAGAAAGGAATGCAGATAGTAGATGATCTTTCTTGCTCAAGTTTCAGAGACTAATGATACTGCATTACACCATATCAATTCTATGAATTTCTATAAATTTTTTTTTTGAATATGTGTAATTCTTTTTGACAATGTAATTAGATATTACAAGTTTGTATGGTGAACCTTAATGTGATTGTATCTTTGATGGTATAATAGAAATAAAAATATTTTGTCTCAATTATTAAGTTTAATCAAAGCATGACCAAACATGTCATAAAAATATTTTGTCTCAATTATTAAGTTTAATCAAAGTATGACCAAACCTGTCATTGGAAGAAAAGAGGGGCAAGACTTATGGTTTGGAAATAAGGCTTTAGTGGCATTTTCTGAAAGTTATAGTGGCATAACCACAAATACCACTATTAGCTTTCGCGACATAGGATCTAGTGACATTAGTCTAAATGTCGCGACAACCTTTAGTGGCATCTACAAATGCCACTAAATCCCAAAATATATGCCACTAAAGCCTAGGTTTGTTGTAGTGATTTAATATATAACTTTATTCGGAAAAAATAGATATACATTTTTTTAAATAATAGTATAGTTTTATACAAATGACAAGTATATTAATTTTAAGTCTGTAACAAAAGATAATCATTTAAACAAAAGGTGACCATAAATATAATGGGTAGTATTAAATATAATGACGCATAACAGAAGAAAATAAGTACACTAAAAAAATACTCCTAATTTGAAAAAGTAATGAATGGAATAAGTAAGCAGCTACTCTTGGGAGAGACCGTCTCTCAAAGAGACGACCTCAAAACAAAAAGTCATATTCTTATTTTCTCTTAAATTTGTGTAAATTATTTAGCTCATATTTCTAACAATTTGTGATAAGTAAGAGGCTACAAAAATTCCTTTTTCCTTCGATGTCACAAAAGAAATCCAATATTTTTGAAAATAAAACTACCCAATTTCAATATATGTTTTTTTTATAACATTTTAATTTAATAATAAAATTACTCCTATATTAGTAACATTGATGAAAAAAAAATACTCCTATAATAATTTAATTTAAATCTTTTATTTCTCAAAAAAAAAACATTGATAAAAATCTATATTAAACCCTAATTAAATCAAAAAAATATTAAACCCTAATTAATAGCCTATCTAAAGTCCTTTTTCATTGTTTACCGTTTTTTTATATCAAATTAATAAAAAAATACTCCTATATAAATAACATGGATAACAATCTATATTAAACCCTTCACGCTTAATTATATTATTTTTCATAACTCCATTCTCTATAAACCCCTTTTCCACCTCATAAACCCTTATTAAAAGTATTTTTTTTATCTATGGAGTTTTACAATCACAATGCTTGGAGTAATAATCTAGCCGCCGACAACTTCCTTCCCAATAGTTTGGATGATCAGATTGGCGGCGCCGCCGAAATACTTAATATTCCACTACCTCCTCCTTTATATCTTGAGGCTCCTCTTACTTTCAATATTCCACTTCTTCCTTTTTTTGATGTAAGTTCTTTTTTATTAGTGTAATTTATTGAATCTTGACTATCTTTATTACAATTATAAACACAAATTTTTTGTGAGACGGTTGTCTTATTGGGTTGGCCTATAAAAATATATGAAATAAGAATAGAAAATAAGTTTTGATGGAATGGGCTGAGATGTTCTCAGGAGACAATGTAATATAACAATAATCGTGATTATCTGTTAAGATTAATGATTTAAATGATTTAAGTTAAAGGTCTTATAATACTCCACAAATTATTGACTTTTATAAAAGAAAATAAAAATAAGATGAGTTTTATGTTTTTTTTGTTGGATTTTGTAGATTTTGCCATGTCTAACAAATGAGACTACATTTGTTGACAATTCGATAATTACCGGTCGAGCTCAACCAACATTAACGATTGATGAATCTCCTACTAATTCATTTAGTATGGTATGTTCTTGTTACATCTAAAAAAATTCATGTGTATAGTTTTTTGATTTTTTGTTTTACATTAATCTTGGTATATTTAGCGTGGTTATGGTTATTAGACCTACGATCTACAAATATGAAGGTGAGGAAAAACGCTGTTAGGAGTAGCGTTTTTAATTAAAAATAAAACGCGATCTTTAACAGCGTTTTTTCCTTCGACCTAAAACCCAATTTCCAACCCATCAAGATATAAAAATATTGCCCTTAACATCGTTTCATTTTGAAGTAATTAAAAGTAAATGGATTAATTGGAGATTGACGGGTAAAATTCAGATTTTGGTTCAAATCATCAGTCTTGTTAATATTAGAAAGCGGCGCATCCTCAGCAAATACCCCATTTTTTAAATTCTTCCATTTTTTAATATATTTTTGGTATCAAAAATTCTTTTCGATCTAATCGGTCTAAATTCGGACCAGACCGGAAGGAATTCGGGTTAGACCAGGTTAGACCGGACCAGATGGAACCGGTCTGATCTCCGATTCATGGCATATTAGAAATTCTGGTCTTCCAGTCCAACCGGTTTCGGTCTGGTCCGAACCGGGCATGGACCGGTGAACACTCTTGATAGGGCTATGTTATATCAAATTTAATCCTAATTATGAGGGGTATGATTATAATTCTTTTTTCAAATAAATTTCAGGAACAGAACCAGCAACAAAATTCATGGAATTTTGATGATCAATACAAACAAGGTGGTCAATCTTCAAACTTAATCCAAGAAGAGATAGTGAAATCAGAAATTCTCACTCGTGAAAGTGAGGATTCAAACCACGAAAACACTATTAAGAATGAACCAGAACAAAACTCATTTTTCAAATCAGCTAACCATAAAGGGTTAGATGATGGGTATAATTGGAGGAAATATGGTAATAAAGAAACAATAAAAAATAAAAGTTCAAAGGGTTATTTTAAGTGTTCATATCCTAACTGTCCTGGGAAGAAGACGATTGGGACAACATTAAATGGACATAATATTACAGTGGTTAATACGAAAGAACATAATCATCCAAAACCTGCAAATAGAAGAAGATCATCTTCTTTAACATACCAAAATGATTTATCATCTAGGCAATTCGAGCTGGAGAATTCCTTGGACAGTCAGAGGTGGTCATCAGGTGGGGATGATTTGGATGATGATGAACCCCAAGCCAAAAGAAGGTTATTTTTTAAAAAAATCTTGTTTGATTTCATAAATTTAGTTTGTTAATTTTTTCTACAACAGTATGTTTGGATAACAACTAGACTTGTCAAATAGATCAGGTTAGATCAGGTTGGGGTTTGGGTCATACATAAACAGGTCAGGAAACCCTTGACCCAAACGCAACCCATTTAATAAATTGGGTCGAAAATTATAACCTTGACGCGACCTGCAACAGATCAGGCGAACCTGATTTCGACCCACTTAACCTGTTTATAATTTTTTTGTTTTCGTTTTAAGGTTTTTAACGTCGATTAAATCTAATTTTTTAGGCTTTAATTTTACCTTGATTTTTTTTATTTGCTATGGAAAATAAGAAAATAATAAATAAACTAAGTTTAGCTTATACTTATTAATTTAACTCGAAATTAACCTATTTAATTATATGAGTTATATAGGATTTTTTTCAGGTTTAAAATTTGAACCTGAACCTAACCCATGTAATAAACAGATCAGGTTGGGTCGACCTATTTAATTAATTGTGTCCAAATTCTCAACCCAAACCCAATTATTTCGGTTTAGGTTCAGGTCGAGTTAGCAGGTCAGGTCAACTTTTGCCAGCCCTAATAACAACATTGTAGGGAAAGGATACAAGGTAAAAGAAATAAGAGGAAAATAGTTTTTATTTGTTAAAGAGAAGGAGACGAGAATTGTCCATTTTTAATCTTTCCAATTTTGGAAAGACTGATAACTTACTCAATTAACATAAATCATCCAATCAATCTCTTTAAAACACGCCCCACCTATATTATTATTCAAACAAGGGATTTTTCATCCCTCCCCTTCCTTTCTCACTATTTCCTTCTATCCAAACATACTCTTAAAGAATAATGTCTTATTTAGATCAAGTAGTATTTTTCTATATATGATCATGAGTTCGATTTTCATACTACATTTTGGTAAAATTACAAATAAAAAGTTTTGCTCTTTCTCTTAGAAATGATCCAAACAAAATCGTGTCAGAAGTTAAAGAGCCAAGAGTGGTAATTCAAGTGACAAGCGATAATGATGTCTTAGACGATGGTTATAAATGGAGAAAATATGGTGCAAAAGTGGTCAAGGGAAATCCAAATCCAAGGTGCATTTCTCTGTTTCTTTATGAACTTATTTTGATATTAATGGAAAAATTACCGTGAATAATACATTATTTTGTGAATTTTCCTACAATAATACCAATTTTTAATTAACCATAAATAATACCAGCTTTTAATTAACCATAAATAATACCAACTTAGGGGTTTTTTACTAGAATAATATCATCTTTAGTTTTTGAACTAACTGTCATTCTTTTTGGTCATATAATCTTCTATAGTTTAATTTTATTTTTAACATGTTAGGAATATTATAGGAAAACACGACCCTCGGTTTGTATTATTCATGATTTATCAAAAATCCATCTATCGTAGGTTAATAAGCAAAAGTTAATATTACTCCAGGTAATATTTCCTATTAATATTTTGATTCATTATACTATTAAATGGACATATTTGTTTTCTATTTTGTATTCCTTTTTATGCATTTTGGTCTAGTCATTAATATATATAGATCATATGAAACAAAAATTCTCTGACATTGTTCTTGTCGATGATGATATGTTGCAATTGAAACTTTGATTTATTGCGATGATGCATTTTAGTCCACATTAGAAGATTACAGCTTAAAATATGAGAAAAATTACTCTAAATAACACTAGTGGAAAAATATATATATTAGCGCTAAAAACGCAGCTTATCATGTAATATCAAGCATATGACTATTATTTTCGATTTTAACCATTTCAACACAATAATATATACCAAATAGACTTTTCGTGTGCCAAGTTTCATGGAAAACAAACCGAGTTTGAGCTACTTTATGCGCAAAAGAGCCAAAAAAACTTCAAAACGCTTAAAATCGCAACTTAACTCGTAATTTCAATCATATGACTATTTTTTTCAACTCTAACCATTTCAACACAATAATGGTTATCAAATAGTGTTGTGTGCCAAGTTTAATGCATAACAAACTATGATTGAGCTACTTTATGCGCGAAAGTGCCAAAAATGCTTCAGAACGCTTAAAATCGCAACTTAACTCGTAATTTCAAGCATCTGACTATTTATTTCAACTCTAACAATTTCAACACAATAATGTATATCAAATAGTGTTTTGTGCCAAGTTTCATGCATAACAAACCATGTTTGAGCTACTTTATGCGCGAAAGTGCCAAAAACGCTTAAAATCGTAACTTAATTCGTAATTTCAAGCATATGACTATTTTTTCGACTTTAAACATTTCAACACAATAATGTATATTAAATAGTGTTGTGCGCCAAATTTCATGCATAACAAACCACATTTGAGCTACTTTATGCGCGAAGGTGAGAAAAACGCTTCAAAACGCTTAAAATCACAACTTAACTCGTAAAAGTTACTATCACGTCGAATTGAAGAGCATAAAGTTTAAAGGGATTAAGAATTTTATTACAAATTGTGTTGAAGAACGAACATAGCTCGATAATAGCATATCTCACATGTTTTTGCAGTATTCCACGTAGTGCAATTGATAAGAACACTTACATCATTGCATGACAATCGTGAGATTTCATGCTTCCCAACTTCAACTCACCATTTAGGGTCACAAATCTCATCATGTTAAATGAGTACGAGACGGAACCTTAATGCCATACAAACTCACAAAATGCCCATTTATCTGCTTTGGACAATGTATAGCAAGCTGGAGGCAAATAAATTTTTTCATTACTCATCTTCTTCTTACGTCCCTTTCCCTTACTACTGCCACCAACTTCATCAGCTCTATCTCGTTTCTTACTCACCTTAATCTATGCCAACAACTCCGGACGAATACCCTTGCATTCAAAGTAATCTCGCACGATATTAACATCCTTTGTCTTACCAGGAATCTTCACCCTCTTGCACTTAGCCTGTTTTACCAAATACAGTCTCAACCCCCTTAACCTGTTCGTAAACCTCATAACCGGTCAACATTCGACGAGCTACACGGTCCTCAACCTCCCCATTGAACATCTTCTTCTTCATACGGTATTGGTGATCTCGTGGGAGGAACTTTCGATGGTGCATTAATATATGTTTGCACTTAGGAATCCACGTGGATTCCATGTCATTGATACATATTGGGCACGCTTTCTTCCCTTTGTTCTTATACTCTGATAAGTTTTCATATGCCGAAAAATCATTAACAGTGCATAAAAGCATTGCACGCAAGGTGAACTCCTCATTAGCATATGCATCAAACACGAAAACTCCTTTATCCCACATCTTTCTCAAATCCTCAATTAGAGGTGCAAGATATACATCTATGTCATTGCCAGGTTGCTTAGGACCCAAGATAAGAAGCGAACGCATAATGTACTTACGCTTCATAAACAACTAAGGAGGCAAATTATAGATCACTAAAAGTACCGGCCAAGTACTATGCTAAGAACTAAGATTGCCGAATGGGTTAATTCTTTTCGTGCACAGTCTGAGGCTTAAATTACGAACTTCATCCCCAAAAGCCTTATGCATACTATCAATACTCTTCCACTCCGGAGAATCAGATGAATGTGTGAGCAAGTGATCTTTTTTCACCCTATCTGCATGTCACCTCAAATTTAACGCAACTTTCTTTATAGAAAACAAGCGCTTGAATCTAGGTATTATTGGAAGATACCACAATACCTTAGTCGGGGTCCCTCTAGCATCCCGAGCCCCTTTACGCTTGTAACGCGATAACCCACACTTAGGACACTCTTCTAAGTTCTCATTTTCATTCTGATACATTACACAATCGTTCGGACACACATTAATCTTTTGATACTCTAAGCTGAAATGACACATGAGCTTTTTGGCATAAAATGTCTGCAACACCTCGGCCCAATGGACCACCGGTGACTACTCATGTAGACTGGCCCCACAGACCAATACAAGTCTTTCCAGCGCACTTTGACCTCACTCGTGCGCACCTAGGAAAACTTCCCAGGAGGTCACCCATCCTAAGATTGCTCCTCACCAAGCACGATTAACTGTGGAAGTCTTAGCAAATAGGCTCCCATGAAAAGAAGATGCACCTTGTTGATATGAGTAGTCTATCAATCCCTTTTCAAGCTAAATCTGGGGTATCACAATGTCGACTTTGAAAGTTCATTTCCCTCAAGAAGCATCTCACCTAACGCTTCTAATAACATTGTGAAACTAGTGTCACTCCAATTGAACTTTCACTTAATGTTGAAAATCGTCAACACTGTTGTTAGTTTGGTGAACTTTGCACATCCAGGGTACAAAGGCTTTTGAGAAGCCTATGTCAACAAGTCAAATACACAAGGACGTTTTCGTAACTCATTCTCGACTCCCTCCATCATCTCATCAACACGATCCACATCCTCATCAACATTTTATTCATCTATCTCATATCCTCCCACACGATCTACTACATCCTCATTGACATCGACCACATTATTCACATCCTCAACAGCACTTTTTTCCTTGTAAACTCCCTCCTCACCATGCCAAACCCAAACATGATATTGAGGCCTAAACCCACGTCGAAGTATGTTCTCACTAAGGATATGAACACTATCTACCTTTGATACATTTTCACAATTGACACATAAGTATGGGAGAAGAAGATGATGAACAATAGAAGATTCGTGGGTTTATGCGAGCAATTCTAGGTTTTATGAAACAAGAGAAACAAGAATAAAGAATGAAACGGTATAGCTTATTCGTGAGTTTTGGAGGGTTTTATGAACGTTAACTAAAGGCAGGTTTTACTTATAAAAACAAACATTAATTGCTACGGTAAAGGATCAAAACCGTAGTATATAAGCAGTCTCAGTTCAAAAAAGAGGAAAACCTTATATTATTTGATGCGGTCAACATAAAACCGCAGCCTTTGTATTATATTTTTTTTATCTATGTTTTTTATTAAACGATGCGTATAATATAAACCGCAGCATATGTATAGCAACCGATATGTTTTTTCCACTAGTGTAATTACTCATTTACCTACAATAATCTCAATTTTTATTAAACATGAATAATTTCAACTATGAGTGCTTGTTAAATATGCAACTAGGTAACTTTTTACATATACAACAACTTATTTTGCATAAAAAATATAAAGTAACTACAAAATGAAATTATAAAACAATTGAAAAATAAAAAAATATATATAATAGAAAAATCAAGTAAGTTTGTTCTTTTGATTTTACCTTTAAATTTTTAATAATTTTGATTTTTTTTATTCTATTTTTGCTTTTTATTTGTAGTAATTAACCTGTAAAAACCGATCACCATTTGCACTACAATGTTCTTGGATAAGTGACACTAAAATTAGGATTATTCATGGTTAATCAAAAGTTAGAATTATTGAAGGAAAATCAATAAAAAGTTGGATTATTTTGAATAAGTTTTCCTAAAATATGTCATCTACTAGGCGCATGTATCACTTGGGGAGTTTCTTGACTGCGCGCATCTCTCTTTACTCCCTCCTTGAGAGAACGGATATGATTTGTCCGCATTTTTGAAGAAAAAGAAAACCCCCACCTAGACTCTGCCTTGTGCGAGATAGTGGGGGTTTCCTTTACCTTTATCTATGTCATCTTTTTTATACCTCTTTCAATATGATACTCCTTTTGTTCTTTAAGTTCTCATTTGTTATTTTCATTTTTCTATTTGTCCTTTCCATAAATAATCTTTCTATTTATTATATCATAAATTTTGGACAAAATTAACACTATTCATCCTAACTTTAATATTTTAATAATGTTTGATTCTCATATATCCTCCACTAACATCATTTTAGCATTTCAATATCGTTTATAACCCCTACATAATTTTTCACTAACTTTATAAAAATGTTTTATTAATAATCGTGGTTCTCATATTTTTTTTTCACTAACATTCTTTTAATATTTTTTTAAAATTTTATGGTCCTCACTTTTTCTCCATTAAATTTATTATTCAATAAAATAATATAACCACTAAGTAAAAGATTATATTTTTCTTAATTTAGATGAAAGTTTTCTTTTGTGAACTTCTTGAAGAAGCGGAAGGTTACAAAACTGATCCCTTTTACTATGATTTATAGGTTATACTACAAATGCACTTCCAAAGGTTGCTTAGTGAAGAAACAAGTGGAAAGGGCAGCTGATGATCCAAAGGAAATGATCATATCCTATGAAGATAAGCATAACCATGACGTTCCGACAACTCGAGGCAGCAGCCGGTCAGCCATCAACATTGCTACAGAAGTGTCGTCAATGGCTACTATCCCTTCACCTGAAAACTACACGTTACTACAAAATAAAATAAAATAAAATTTAGTGTACCCAATAAAATTAATCTTATATAAATTTAGAGATTAAAACTAGTTTACATAAATACTCAATAATAAAGTTGTATGAATTAAAGACCCATTTCAAATCTCATAAAAATAATATGCCAAGACATTAATACATGTTACTACAAAATAAAATTACTCTAAATTAAACATGATCAAGTAGGGAGAATTAAAGAAATCCATTAAGCAAAACTTTGATACAAAACAAGAGACTTGAAAATAATTTTTTAAGCTCTCTCTTCTCTCTGCTTAATTTGATAATATGAGAGTATTTGTTACACTTTGTAGGAGGGTATATGCCTCTATATATAGAGTGAAAGAGAAGCAAAAGACAAAAAATGTGCAAGTTATTGCTGTGAGGGCTCGTACAACAGTCCAGTTGTATCATGCTCAGCACTCTGCACCAGTTATGCTAAGAGAGCTTTGATGATACTCATTCAGATTTGTACTAATAAAGTCAACACTTTCGGCTCATCATTTTAGGCAATTAATGAAGCAAAAATATTGTGGCTAGGGCTTGAACACCTGATACCTTAGCTGTGTGGCCAGCCTCTTACCAACTCAACTAGAGTGTTTTAGTTTAAACTAGATTATCTCTGTGTGATGCACGGTTTTTTTTTCATTTTATTGTTTTTTATTATATAAAAAAAACTGAAAAGGAATTGTAAATTATTGGCTATTGATTTTCAATGAATTAATAATTGCATATAATAGCTAGTATTTAATTAATGTTTAATTTTAAAAGTAAAATCCTTTGAAGCGTCATCATTTGATTTTTACGGTTTACATGGTCCTTTCATTACGAGTCTTGCTTTGATTTGTATCTCAAGGTCTTGGTAAGCAGTTCAAAGTGCAGCAAAATTCGTCCTTAAGGGTGCAAGTGACCTACGGTTTTCATACAATAAAAATGGATGTTTATTTGAGATTTTTACCTAAAATAAACCAGTCAAAATCAGCCTTTAGTTAGCTTTAAAGGGAAATATTTTTGAGGATATTGTCTCCTCGTTTATTAGGTTAATAAATATGACAAGTATTCTTTCCATATTTTGTCTTTTGGTGAATTGTTCCTTCATTATAGCTTAATTATTTCAGCCCTTCATTTCCTTAAATAGGTTGAAGTTCATTTTTGATGGTGGAATTCAAGAAGACTATCAAAAGATTAGAAGCATTTCATGTGCAACCAAGAGTTTTCGGATCTCAAGCATCACAAGGGACAGATTTTTCTTTCATTGATTAGAATCCGAGGTGTTTTATTTTATAATTTTATTAGTATAGATGATTTGTTTTCTGTTAATAAAGAAGAATGTAAGTCATACAGTAGAATTCAAAAGGGGTTCCTTAGATTTCTAATTATGTTTAATATAATCACTTGATTGTTTGTAGTCAAGTGAAGAGTTTTTTCTAGAATTTTCTTATGATTTCAAGCCTATATAAAGGCCTTATTTCGTGAATAAAATCATCAATTTGAATTCCAATCAAAAGCTTTGTCATATGCATTTGTTTTTATACTTGTGTAGATTATTTTGAATGATTTTCCAATAGTGAGGTCAATTTTTCATTGTTGAAGAAATTAGTGAGTTTGTGAGAGTTCCAAATAAACTAATTTGTATGATTAATTCGAGTGGGTGTTCCTCAAATTAAGAATACACCCTAGCAAGATTAAGTGAGTGTTCCTCTTGCATATCGTTAATCATTACAATCTAGTGAGTGTTCCTAGTTTGTTCTCTATTTTTCGTAATATAGAAAAACTAGAAAAATAGTCTTTTGAAATGTGTCTCAATCCATTGAAAAACTTGTTTCAAATACCTTTGAATCCTGTCCAAAAACCTTGAAACCTCTATCAAAAACCCAAGATTGTCTTTCATGTTCAACATTATTCCACATATATATGCCTTAAAATCATTCCATTTTCATACTTAGACATTCTAAGCCAAACACATTCCATTTCTTAACATCGTTAAATTTAGAAAGCCCCTTTTTTATTAATCTAATCTCTTTAGATTATACATCATTACACTGCCAACAACACTAGTGTACGAGATTTTTTCCATTTTCTCTTCTTCCTTTATTTGTGGACACAACTTCTTGAACAATTTAAAATGAGAGGCAAGAGGAGTAGACACACCTTTAGCATCACCCATGGAAAAGAGGCACCACTCTCTCAATATACCTCGTTGGACTAAGGTATAAGACACCTTAAACCGGTATCTCATGATCTCCATCCCAAGAATCTTCTTGGCTTTACCAAGATCCTTTATATCAAATTCACTTGAAAGCAATTCTTTCAAGTTCTCCACCTCAAACAAAGTATCGTATATTACAAACATATCATCAACATACAAGAGCAAATATAAAAAAGAACCATTCTTGAGTTTTTTAAGATAAACACAACTATCAAAAGAGCTTGTAGTACATTCATGTAAAATCATAAAAGAATCTAACCTCTTGTACAATTATCTTGGCGTTTGCTTCAACCCGTAGAGTGATCTATTCAATCTACACACATGACCTTACTTACCATCGACCTCAAATCCATCCAGTTGCTTGATAAAAATTTCTTCTTCAATCTCACTATGAAGAAACGTCGTTTTCACATCCAATTGATGCAAATTCATGTCCCCCATCACCACCAAAGATAGTAGCCCTTTATATAAGAGTGCTTCAATACCGGTGAGAATGCCTCATGGAAATTAACACCCTCAATTTGAGAGTATCATATTGCAACTACCCGAGCTTTGAAAATTGGGGGGCACCATTAGAAGGACCTTCCTTGCTCTTGAATATCCACTTGCACCCAACAACTTTCTTTTCCTTTGGTGCTTCGATGATACCCCAAGTTTTACTCTTGGCAAGAGACTCCATCTCTTGCTTCATGGCTATCAACTGATTGCTTAAGTTATTTGAGGCTATAGTCTCCTTGTACTTACGTGGCTCACTAGTAAAAAAAAGTCTAATTAGTAACCACTATTTGTATTTTATATTGAAATAAAAGATACAAATAATGTTATTTGTATCTTTTATTATAACAAAAGATACAAATAAACCTCAATTGTATCTTTTAATTAAACTTAAGATACAAATAGGATCATTTACCAACTACAGCCTCTAAATTTACTCAATTTATAAACAATCGCAAACTTTGTTTTTTACCAACTACAGCTTCCAACTTAACAAACATGACATCGAGACAGCCAAAATAGCCAAAACAAAGATAAAAAAATGGGGTTAAAATTGGCTGTCTCAATGTCATGTTTATTTGAAATTGAGTAAACTTAGAGGCTGTAGTTGGTAAATGATCCATACAAATAATATACTATTTGTATCGTTTGTAAAACAAACGATAAAAATAACACTTATTTGTATCGTTTTTTAAACAAACAATACAAATAACACTTATTTGTATCGTTTGTTTAAAAGAACGATACAAATCATTATTATTTGTATAAGCAATTGACGAGAGACTATTGAGTATTTTCATTGCAATGGGTGATTTGTGTCATCCGCTTGGTGATGGTATTGTCAATGGTACCTCTTTTGATGACATTGTGCCCCGAATGTCGAATGCAAAATGGCAACATATAACCTCATGTTAATTTCTCGATAAATAATTATATTGATCATTTGAGTGGTAAGCGTAATTTCTATTGGCTTATTAATTCTGGTGTTTTCCACCATGTCATTGGTACTTTTGGTTTGCTGAATGTCTATGTCATTGAGTATCCAATTGGGTTACAAATGGTAAGCATATTATCTCAACCAAGAAGGGAGATGTAACTTTGTGCTCAAAAATTGTCCTTCAGAGTGTGTACTATGTCCCTCAACTACAATGCAATTTGATTTCTATTAGTCAATTGATTGATGATTTGAATTGTATTATTCAGTTCACTAAAACAATTTGTGTTGATCTACACCTAAGTATTTTGTATTTCCTAAGTATTTTGTATATATGGCATCAACATCTTGGTCATCCTTTAGAGAAAGTAGTGAGGTCGCTCCCTTTTTTGGTTAAATCAAGTAGCATTTCTAAGAATGCTTATGATATATGGCATCAAGCAAAGTAATCTAAAGATAAATTTCTAATCAGTGATAGTAGAGCGACTTCTCACTTTGAAGTCATACATTGTGATTTATAGGCGAGGTACTAAACTCCTTCCTCTTGTGGTGGTACTTATATCCTTACTTTAGTTGATGATTACTCTAGATTTGTTCAGGTGTATCTCCTATTTGACGAAATAGAGGTTTATATGTTTTTTAGTTCTTTTTTCAATATTGAGTATCAATTTGATGCCAAAGTTAAAGTTTTTCGTAGTAATAATCGAAATTTAATTGTATGAAAGATTATTTTGAGTAGCATGGCATTTGTTTCAAACCTCTTGTATTGATACTCCTCAACAAAATAGACGGGTTGAACGTAAACATCACCAAATTTTGACTGTAGGCAGGGCTTTGTGTTTTCAAGCTAATATTCCTTTATCTTTCTGGGGTGATTGTGTTTTAGCTTCCAGTTATATAATTAATCGCACACATCCTTCCTCAATTGCTACTCTATATGATGTCTTATTTAAAGTCCCCCTTCTTATTATTCGTTTTGTGTCTTTGGATGCTTATGTTATGCTCATAATCTAAATTCCAAGAGGGGTAAATTTATGAGTAGAAGTAGAAAATGCATCTCAAAACATGTGAATACTTTATATCTAGGGATATGAAGTTTTATGAAATAAAATTTCTTTTTTCTTGCAATAGTCCATATTCTTCATTAAAACCCAGTAATGTTGTTCCATCTAATTTTGATTATATTGGTGATGATTCTTTTAATGAACATCTTGGTATTGACGCATATGTATATGACAATGTTGTTGATGGATGAATGGTTCATGAGAGTGTTATTGATATGCCTATAAGTAGCAAGGAGGCAAAGCCCAAAGGAGTTGTAACTTCTAACTACAAGTGTTGCAAGCTAAGAGATTGATGTTAATGAGGTTAAGGTTGGTTCTCCTAATAGTTTTGTGGTCTTATGTAATGATTCTAGTAGCTCTACAAGTAAGGAGGTTGTGGCTACTTCAACCGTCTTGATGATGAACAAAAAGGAAAAGGAAAGCAAGTACGACATCTACGAAGTTGCGTGGTTTTGTCCTAGTAAAATCGAAAAGTCAACTCGTATTCTTCTGTTTCGTCACCTACTTCATCTCAAACCTCAAGCACATCTTACCCTTAGCATATTTTGTTAATTGTGATCGATTTTCTACGCGACATCAAAATTTTCTTGTAACTATTACCATAGGTACAAAACCTCAAACTTCCAAGGGCACCATGAAGGACCTAGGTTGGCAAAAGCTAATACAAAAAGAAATTTAAGCATTAGAAAATAATGACACTTAGGTTGGCAAAAAGATGATATTCACCAAATTCTGGCTTGACTCAGAAGGATGCAAATAATAAAATGATCCAAGATTAACAATTGGGTGTGTGGGTTTATTGGCATTGTTGTTGTTGCTTTGGCTCACCACATTGTTTGCAAGATCAAAGATCAGCAAGAGAGTTGAAGGATTAAAGAAATCGAACAAATGTTTAAAAAAAATTTGTCAGTGCTCTGATACCATATTGATTTTAGCCGTTTGTTATAACTAACTTTAACTTTAGAAGGGCATAACAAACAATTTATACAATTAATTTTAGACTTAGACTAACTAACCAACTAACTAAACTGATAGATTCAGTCTTGCTTAGATGTAGCATAGACTCTATCGGCCCGTTTGGTAGGTGGTAATAAACGATGATAATGAAAATGAAAAATTAGTAAAATTTTAGTGGAAAAATATCTTAGTTGCCTTGATGGTCATGCTTATCCAACTTCAATTATCTCATTTTCTTCATAAAATTCATTCCAATACATTACCATTGGAGAAGTTGTATCAAGTGGTAATGGAAATTTGTAAACAAATTTTTTTTTGTGATCAAAGTTTCACTACCATGAAATATACAACTTTTGATGAAATTTTTCATAACTTCATTTGATCAGCAACTTTGTATCCATTGTCTGTACTGCAATATTGATCTGTAGCCAGTGTCTTGCACTTTCAATATTGATCTGTAGACTAGTGTTAAGGGGCATGTCCTGTATTCTCAACACAATCTAGTAACACAAGAATTGTCTAGTGAAAACTTAAGCTTGTGTTTCCTAGAAAACTTTATATTTAGAGAATGTAATCGAGTACCGACAGCTGATCCATCGGCATCTCTTTCTCTGGATTCATTGTACCTTGGCTTTCAGACAGCTAACTAACAAAATGACTGCTACTAAGATGTGATTCCGCGATGCATGTGTGCACATCAAGTTATGGTGGATCTTGAAGGTTGTTCAAGGATTGAATTAGAGGCGGCTCTATGACTGTATCGTTCGACAAACTGCCTAAGTTTATCAACTTCACCTACTGCACTAAGCCATTCGGTGAGTACCTCCATGGTTATATAGTCGGGCTGACAAGCCAGTTCAACCATTTTTTCCATTAGCTCTAGACCTTTCTCGAGACAATTCTCATCTCGCAAGCCTTTGAATATAGCATTGAACGTGCTTGAATCCGGGTCTACACCCTTGGCTATCATATCTTCAAAAAGATTGAGAACTACCTTTATCTTCTTATGTTGGCAAAAAGAATCTATCAAGATGTTGTATATCACAGTGTCGGGTAGAATCCGGGAGGATGAACTCATTTGCTTAAAGATTTTCATGGCCTCATCGAGTTCTCCAACTAAACAACATGCATGTATAAGTGATGCATAAGTGTAAATTGTAGGAACAATATCATTATCAATCATTTGTCTTAGTAGTCTATGTGCTGTTTTTAAGTCCCCCTTTTTGCTGAAATATGCTATAAGGGTATTGTAAGTGCAACTATCAAATTCAATTCCAATCTTCTCCATTTCTTTCATTAACTTATAAGCTTTATCAAACTTATTCTTCTTGCAGAACCCATTGATCATCACATTATAACAAACAACATCCGGGCGAAATCCAGCCCTTCTCATCTCTAGTAAAATAGACTCAACCTCATCCATAAGCCCTGCTCGAGACAAACCCGAGATCAGGGCGCAGTAACCAATGGCATCCGGTGCACATATTCGTTTCATTTCATCAAACAACTCCATTGTTTTTCTGATATTATTTACACTAGAAAAACCACATATTAATGTAGTGTATGTTACTTTGTTTCCTTTGAATCCTTTTTCTTGCATTTTACGGTAGAACTCGAGGGCGTTGCCTGCCTTATCATGCCTGCACATACCACCAACCAAAGTGTTGACAGTAATGAGATTTGGTTCAAATCCTTGCTTCTCCATCTCATCAAACAACTCAAGGGACTTACCAAGCTCACCCAGTTTACAAAACCCATCAATTAGACAATTATAAGTGACATTTGTTGGAGAACATTTGCCCTCCACTACCATATTTCTCATCACAGACAACCCTTCCTCGATGTGTCCAGCTTTGCACAGCCCATCAACAAGAGTATTATAGATGACTACATCCGGCTCAATGACTGCACCACCTATCTCTCCCCGTCTCATTTTTTCAAACAAAATCATAGCTTCATCGATCCTCGAAGATTTACAAAGATGATTGATACTAATCCCAAGAGTTATAATACTAGGTTTTATCCCCTTTTCCTGCATCTCTTCCATTAGAACCTTCATTTTATTGAACTGCTTATCTTTTGCCAAACCTGTCAACAAGGCATTGCAAGAGGCAACCTCAACAGGTCCGTCCAACTTCATCATAACATGAAGAAACTTCCATGCCATGTCGACCCTTCTACTTCTACAAAGCTTAGTAATCCATTGTGTAAGCATAATCGAATCAGGAAAAACGCCAATTGTACCAAACTTCGACAGAAGTTCCAAAATTTCCGCTTCGGAAACCCTCCTATCGTGTGTCTTACCATCCAACAACGCCGGCAATACAAGACCAACAGTACTTAAATCCGGTGGACAGACAACATTTGGTTGGAACATTTCATCGAGCACTTGGAGTGCAGCACCAAAAAAGCCATTTCTCAACAACCCATTGATCAAAACATTCCTGACATGGATATTTTTCATTCCATTATCCAATTCATTATACAAAACAACAGCTTTATCAATCATTTTTCCCTCTCCAAAACACTGAATAAGAAGAATTGCAGAATTTACATTCAATGGAACACCCAACTCTTTAGAAGTGTTATAAAGTTCCAAAAGCTTACCTCTCCAATTGAATTCCATAGAAGCAAGTTCAAAAACAGCTTGAAATGCAAAAGAAAGCAAATTAACATCTGGGTTAGGATTAACTGATCTAAGACATTCAACAAATTTAAGCGCAGATGAATAGTCACCCAAAAGACGAGTAATTTTGAGAATATGATCACAGCAAAGACCATTCGTACCCAAGAAGAGGAGTTCGGAAAGATTTTTATTTGTTTTCCAGCTTTCATGGTCGTTCGATTTCAGGATATCAACGATTTGAACAATATTTGAGGATGAACATGAAAGGGTTGTTTGGAGTGGTTCATTAATGGAGGTTTTTTGAATTGCTGTGTGAAGTAAGAAAGCTTGAAAATTAGGGTTTCGATTTCTGAATAGTTGGAGCAGTTTTATGTAGTTTGGTGCGATTGATCTGATACTCATTTTTCCTTTGTTCTTACAAACTGACTTTCAGGGGCAATTCGTTCCAATATTTGAGAAGACTTCGTAAAATTGATACTCTCTGGTCACCATGTCCAATTGAATTTGCATCATGTTTTATTTTAACAGCTGTTCTTGGACGAGACCGTTTCAAATTGAGACAAGAGTAGGACGACCCTATTCGCAAGCCTTACATGCTTTATCTCTTTTTTTAAATTTTCTGGGCATTTTTAAATTTTAATCTTAAAGGTATTAATTTTGACCTTAAAGATATCAATTTCAACGTAAAGTAGTACTTAAACATATAAATTAAAGTAAAAATTTCAATTTGAACCTATAAGTGATCAATTTTAACGTTAAAGTGATCAATTTCTAACCTGATATAATTGACAGTGATAAGTATTGAATTGTATATTTTTATGTAGTTCATTTATTTTGTTTATAATTGATATAGTTAACATCATAACAGAAACAAAATAAAGTCATAATTGATGCATGTTTGGTAATAATTGACAGTGATAAGTATTGAATTGTATGTTGTTATGTAGTTCATTTCTTTTGTTTATAATTGATATAGTTAACATCATAACAGAAACAAGTAAAAGTCATAATTGATGCATGTTTTGTAATAATTGATATTGTTAAGTTTCTTACAACTACATTATGTAGTCTCACTAGTACTTTTATTATGTTCTATTAGAACCATCATGTTGCATTGAATAAAAGTACTTGTATTGTACAATATTTTCAACACTATTATTGATAGTGTTATTAACCATTCATTTGTTGTTTAAAATTCATCCATAGAATGATAAAAATAATAACATTTTATTACTTCGTTCTCAAATTGTGAAACAGAACCATATTTAGGTAGAAATTAATCAGTTTAACGCTACAACTAATCACTTATAGGTTCAAATTGAAATTTTTACTTTAATTGATATGTTTAAGTAATACTTTACGTTGAAATTGATATCGTTAAGGTCAAAATTGATACCGTTAAGGTCCAAATTGAAAAATGCGCAGAAAATGAAAAAAACCAAAAAAATGAAAATCTGATGGGCAAAGCCCGCGCGTGAAGTACACGCGCCTAACAATGGGCCGACCCAGATCTCGTCTTAGAAAAGGACGGTCTCGTCCAAGTTTTTGTGTTATTTTAGTTTTATTATTTTTGTTTTTGGATAATGGTTCACTACTGTATTTTAATCTCATCCATACATTTTAACATATTTAATTTCATCCACACAATTTATACCCTCTTTTAATTTATTACTACTGTTGTGAATGAGCTAAGACTTGAGTGAAGAAACAAGAACAAAAACAGAGCACAACAATGGAGAATCCACAACACAAGATTTATGAGGTATCTAATGATAGCTCCCCCTCAAAATAAGTTTCTTGTCATTAATATAATCAACATTACATTAAAGATTCACCTCTCAAGCTTTAGAACAAGTCTCCAAAGCCAAAGATTGAAGCTTGACTTCAATATCTCTCAAAATAGCCCGAATACAAGGATAATACTCTTATGGCTTAAACCCTAGTAAAACTCTAGTAGTTGGCTCTCTACAATACCCTAACACTCTCCTAAGACCCCTTATATACTACTAAGACATATTACAAGAGTGTAGGACCAAGGCTTAAAAAGCCCACTCAAAACCGCAAGTTAAACAGAAAGTTACTGCTTTGTTCGCTGACCATTCGCTCGGGTCGAGCATAGGCGCTCGCCTGGTCGAGCGAGACCTCAGTGATCACTGGAAGCTTTCTGCTGCACTGCTCGAGCCATTGCTCGACTTGGTCTTCATAGCTCGCATGCTCGAGCAAGCTTCAAGACGAGTTGCTCCTCTTCTCTTAGCTTCATTGAGCCACTCCACATCATCACCAATGATCATCCCATGATCGAGTGATCCAAACCTCAAGCTCTCGTACCTCCTCGCGCTCACAACATCACTCTCAAGTGTGCGAGCCAAAGAGTACGCTACGAGGTGATGGAACCATTGTTGCACCAGATTCCACGTCTCCTGATTTTAATCAATGGGGTATTGTCAACTCTATGCTTGTAGCTTGGATAATTAATACTTTAGATGTGTCTGTGCGCTCTACTGTGCGATTTCCTGATGATGTTAAGTCTTTATGGGATGATCTACGTGATAGATATTCCCTTGGCAATGGTCCTTGTATACTTGAATTAAAGAGTCAAATAGTTGATTGTAAACAATGTGGTAGGCCTGTAGCTGTTTATTTTGGCGAACTCCGAAAATTACAGGATGAGTTGGCTAGTTATAACAAAATTTCCTACCTGTACATGTAGTGCTGCTCCTGCGTTCGCTAAAATTCTTGAGAGTGAATTGTTACATCAATTTTGTATTGGCTTGGATTCAAAAAAATTTGGAAGTGTGGTCTCTACTCTTCTCATGATGGATCCTATACCATCTCTTAATGTGGCATATGCAAAGGTTGTGGCTGATGAGCGTAAGCAAACTGTCGCTGATGCTCAAGAGTCACGTCCTGAAGCTGTTGGGTTCGCTACATTAGGTGGTACTAACAATCGCTCAATTCGTGGGTCTAATGGTGATGATGTTCGTGTTTGTGTCCATTGCGGTAGGAAGGGTCATGAAAAGGAAAAATGCTTTGAGCTTATTGGTTGGCCTGAATGGTACACTGGTGCTCGTGGTGGTCGTGGTGGTCGGACTGGTCGACGTGGTGCCCGAAGTGGTCGTGGTGGCCGTGGTGTTAATGGAGGTCGTGGGGGTTTTGCGGCTAATGTAGGAAGCTTTCGTCAAGGGGGTGCACAAGATGTTACCGACGCTGATCGTTCGAGTGCCCCTACTTTGACTGATGATCAGTAGCAACAATTGATGGCTGTGATAAAAGGTTCAAAATCTAATTCCTCGTACTCCCATGGTACGTATAATGTTGATGATTAGATCATCGATACAGGCGCTTCCAATCATATGTCTGGTAACATTAATTATTTTTATGATATATGTGACATCAATTCCCCTGTTGGTTTACCAAATGGAAAAACGGCCACAGCTACTAAAGAAGGAAAAATCAAATTAAGTGATAATTTGGTTTTGGAGAATGTTTTATATGTACCCACTCTTACTTGCAATTTATTGTCTGTTTCTCAATTAAATGAGGATCGACATTTTATTTATCTTTTCTCTGACAAGTTTTGTACTATTCAGGACCACAACTTGAAGAACCTGATTGGAACGGGGGTGCAGTGTAATGGGGTCTATCTGTTGCGAAATGTTCCTCGTCGTAGTTTACAAGCAAATAAAGTGGGTGTTTCAGATGCAAGTTTACTTTGGCATAGGCGCTTGGGTCATCCGTCAATAAAAGTCGTTTCTTCTTTGCCCGGTATGGGTAGTAGTAACAAAAATTGTGATGTTTTGGATTGTCATGTTTGTTTTATGGGAAAACAACCCAGAAACTCTTTTTCTTTAAGTGTGAATAAAGCATCTGATTTGTTTGATTTAGTTCATTGTGACATTTGGGGTCCTGAAAAGGTTTTGTCAAGTTGTAATACTTCTTATTTTCTTACTATTGTTGATGATTACTCTCGTGCTACTTGGGTGTATTTGATGACTGGTAAATACGAAGTTGGGCATGTGATTAAAAAAATTTATGCTTTGGTCAAAACTCAATTTAATAAGAAGATTAAAGTACTAAGGAGTGATAATGGTCAAGAATTTATATGTTTGAAGTCCTTCTTTGACAAAAAGGGAATATTGCACCAAACTTCTTGTGTAGATACAACCCAGCAAAATGGCAGAGTTGAGCGTAAGCATAAACATATACTTAATATTGCCCGTGCCTTACGTTTTCAAGCAAAACTTCCCAAGTATTTTTGGGGAGAGTGTGTCCTTGCTGCTGTACATTTAATTAATATTACCCCCTACTCCTTTGTTACAAAATAAAACACCTCATGAGTATTTGTTTGGTAAACCTCCGTCATATGGGGATGTTTGTGTTTTCGGTTGTTTGTGTTATGTAGCTAATAGACCTCGAGTCTGTGATAACTTTTGCTCCAGTAGCCAAAATGGGGACTGTATGTCTTTTTCTCTCTGTAGCTGCTTCTTTGAACTGGGAATTACATCAAATGGATGTTCATAATGCGTTCCTTCACGGAGATTTAGTCGAGGAGGTTTACATGCAACTTCCTCCAGGTTATGTGTCTCATATTTCAGGAAAAGTATGCAGGTTGCGCAAGTCTTTATATGATTTGAAGCAAGCACCTTGACAATGGTTTGCTAAGTTATCTAGTGCATTGAAGTCATATGGGTTCAAACAATCCTATGCAGACTATTCGTTATTTAGTTTCATTACGAGTAGTGTCTCCCTACACGTTCTTATATATGTTGATGATCTTATTATCGCAGGTTCATCTCATGATGTTATTGTTCGTTTTAAAAAATATTTGCAATGTTGTTTTCATATGAAGGATCTTGGAGTTTTGAAATATTTTTTGGGAATAGAGGTGGCACGTGGCCATGAAGGAATTTTCTTATCTCAACGTAAATATGCATTGGATGTGTTGACGGAAGCCGGTATGTTGGGTTGTAAACCTATTGACACACCTATGGAACAACATCATCGCCGCTTAGTGGGGCGCCTTGTTTATTTGTCGGTAACTCGTCCGGAGTTAAGTTATGCTGTCTATATTCTTGCACAATTCTTAAGTGATCCACAAGTTCCTCATTGGGATGCGGCTATTCGGGTTCTCCGTTATATTAAAGGCAACCCTGGTCAAGGTATCTTATTGCGCCCTATAATGGATATGTGTTTGATTGCTTTTTGTGATAGTGATTGGGTCGCGTGTCCACTGACACGTCGCTCTTTGTCTGGCTATATGGTGTTTCTTGGTCGTTCTCCTGTTTCTACGAAAACTAAGAAACAACCTGTTGTCTCTCGCTCCTCGGCAGAAGCGGAGTATCGTGCTATGGCGATTACTACTTGTGAATTAAAGTGGTTGAAGTCTTTATTGTTTTCTCTTAGTATCCTTCATAATAAACCAATGAAGTTGTATTGTGACAGTCAGTCAGCTCTTCACATTGCTAAAAATCCTGTGTTTCATGATCGTACTAAGCATATTGGGGTGGATTGTCATTTTGTTCGTGATGAACTAGTATCTGGTAATCTTGTGACTTCCTATGTTCCTACAGGTCATCAGTTGGCGGATATTTTAACAAAATCTCTTGGAAGAAAACAATTTGAGTTTTTTTTACGCAAGTTGGGCATTTGTGATTTATATGCTCCAACTTGAGGGGGTGTGTTAGGAATATTATAGTACAATATATTATTCTATGTAATCTTCTGATTTAGGTAAGTGTATAAATATTATTCTATGTAATCTTATGTTTAGGTAAGTGTATATTTGGTTGATATCTTTTATTATTCTTTAGGAGTTTTTAAGTTGGTTAGGTGTTCTCTTAGTGTTTATTCTTTTGTATATATAAGGTGAAAGTGTAATGTAAAGGCTAAGCTCTTTTCTCCTCATTCTCATATCTTAACACCTCCATCACAATGAGATTTCGGGCTTGACTCAACAACTACTTTTTTAAAAACATTCATCTTTCTCTTTGATGCAAACGAAAGAGGACGAGGGGAGTACGTATCATGGTAGTTCCTCTTCTATATTATACCCTCTCCATTCTCTAATGTTCTTCCCATCTGAAATATTTCAGAGCAAAATTTAAATAATGTTTTTGACACATATTTAAAAGATGAAATATATTCATGTGTGATCATGTATATTTTTTACTATGTATTTTTTATAATTTTTTAGTATATGTATTTAGAGATATTAATGTTAAATTTTTGCATTAAAAACTATGCAAAAAGTAGATTGGAAGAAAAAAAAAAAGAAACGGAAGAAATAATTATTAAATTTGAATTTTTACGTAAAAAGATATCTAGTAATGTTTATGGTCTAATTAAATTTTTTGTGTAATTATATCATGTGAGTGGTGATAATTTTTTAAGGTCATAAACAAAAGAAAGACCTAAAATGAAGGAATTTCCTTATTACACTTACAAAATTAATTACCATTAATGGATGATTTTCTTCTATACCCTTAAACAAATACTAATTTTAAGGAGTAAATCTAGTTCAATCATTTATCTCATTATGTTTCTCATAATCTAAAACACCAATTTTTGTTTTTTTTTCACCATCTTTTGAAACTTTTTACTTTTGCCTCCCTATTGATGATTACTTATTGTAATCAAGTGGGAAATTAAAATTAAAATATGAATTAATGAATTATCAAAAAAATATTATTAAATTTGAATAAGAAGTAAAAAGGAAAAAAAAAAGAAAAAAGAAAAATGTCATTACATGAAGAATTGAATCCAAAACAATGGTGGTCAATAGGAAATGTATTTAAGGATAAATTGTTGTGTCAATATATAAGGGGAATAAGTTCACGTGGATTTTGGTATGGAGATGATCCTTTGAGTTATCCAACGCCGTTAATCTTGGTGCAAATTTCCCTCATTTTCTTTACTACAAGAGCTGTTTTTTTCATACTTCAACCGTTACGTCAAAGTATGACCGTTGCCCAAATTCTTGTAAGCCTTTTTTCCTTATCCTTTTTTGTTTGAGAAAAATGTTAAATTTTTTTCGAACAGCAAGTCTCTTGAGATACCGTCTTTTTGAAAGATGTCTCTCAGGCTCAATTCATTAGTTTTTAATTCTTACTCTTATTGTATACTTTTCTTTATGGGCCGATCCAATTAGAATTGGTCTCTCAAAGAGACCGCCTCTCACAAGAATTTGTGTTTTTCGAAAGAGTTAATTGTTAGTTAGGATGTTTATAAGTGAAAAAGTCGGCCAACAAATTAAATTGCTGATTTTAATCATGAAATTATATTGTAGATTTTAACTACTTTTATAATAATATTGTAGATTTTAACTACTTTTATAATAATAGTGGATTTGACTCAAATCCAAACTGGAATCCTTTTTTATTTGACAAACACTAAATTTGAGTCAAATCTATATTTTCAAATGAATTGTCATCCCCAAACATAGCATTAGTAAATTCACGAGTTTAACCCTTTCTAAACGAACTCAAACAAATACCCAACTCTAGTCTTAATATTTTTAAGGTTATGTATGGGAACGTTGATTTCATTTGAAAATTTAAAATTGGCTCAAATTTATTGTTTGATAGATTAAAATTTTTCAAATTTAAATTTGGAAGAATTCCACCAATGTTTTTTAAAGTACTAGAAGATGAAAATTTAAAAATGACTTCCTAAGTCTTATCGTTCTCAAATTTTTTATTTATAATTTCATAATTGAAATTCATAATTTGAAATGAAATACATATTCCCAAACACAATATAAAACTATTTGTTGAAATGAGATAGTTAAATTATTTTTAGAAACTTATCTTATTCTTTCTCGAGTCAGGGGACTCTTTGATCGCGCTCTTCTTTATGGATATGAGTTGCCGCCGTCCATCCCTCTCCAGATCCTGATCATAGTTTTCTTTGGACGGGATACACTGGATTCTATATGAACTAAAGATATGTATTTTTTTGAATTCAGGCAGGACTTATCATAGGCCCATCAGTATTAGGCCGAATTCCATATTGGCTAAGCACATATTTCCCCCCACCGGCAAGCTACGTTCTGAAGACAATAGCAAGCTTTGGATTCATGCTACAAATGTTCATATCAGGAGTTATGATTGATATGAGTGCAATCCGTAAAAGTGGTCCTAAATCAATTCTCATTGCATTTTCTGGTGTTTTCTTTTCCCTTATGTTAGGAGCTTTAGCCTTTTTCTTTCTTCGTACTCGATTTGAGCTCGATCAAAGCCTTTTTTCGGGTATTCGAATCATGATCGTTTTCAATTCATTAACCTTCTTTATGGTCACAAGTAGCTACTTACATGATCTCAAAATCATAAATTCTGAAATGGGTAGATTAGCCTCATCATCCTCTTTAGTTATTGATATATTCGGGCTTTTAACGACTACTTTCGGTCTTATTTGGTTAAGCCCGACTACAAACCCGAATCTACCCCCCAAATGGATGACTTCAATTAGCATAAGTTTATACTATCTAGTTTTATTTTGTGGGTTTAGACCCTTAATACTTTCTATTGTAAGGAGAACTCCAGAAGGTATGCCAATGAAACAAACACATTTTTTAGTGATTTTGGCTATTGTGATGGTGTCTTGGCATTGGGGTGAAAGAGTGGGGCAGAGATTTTCAGCATTTTTGTTTGGGCTATCATTGCCTCATGGGCCTCCATTGGGCTCAGCATTGGTACAAAAGTTGGAGTTGTTTACATCTGGTGTGCTTTTACCATTGTTTTGTAGTATGAATGGATTGAGGATTAGAACAAAGTATTTGGCAAAGAGTCCATATTCAATGTTGGGAGTAGAGATAATACTTGTGCTTGGTCAAATAGGTAAGTTTTTGGGGACTGTTGGTTCATCTGTTGCTGTTGGAGTTTCACTTGAGGATGCTGTTCCTCTTGGTTTTATGATGACTTTTAAAGGTATTATGGAGATTGCTACTTTTGCTGTTTGGAAGGATCAAAAGGTATGATAACACATACTTGTCTCCATACTTTTAACACAAATTCTTGTGAGAGACGGTCTATTGCATAGACGGGTGTAATGGGCCAACTCATTTTCACACTTTCCAAAAATAATTGAAATTTCCATTGGGTTGGGCTGCTGAGAGTGTCGTCTATGCCATAGACGGTCTCTCAGGTACTTTTAAATTACTCATTTGTTGTATTTGGGTTAAATTTTTATGAAAACGAGTTGGGTCGGGTAGGGTCAGGCTAGGCCAGGTCCCGTAAAAAAAGGAGTTTAAATGAGACATGCTCATTTACTTCAATTACTCGGACTCTTTATTTTGGTTCACGTACTCATTATTGTATTATTATCTTTCACTTCTTTTGTTTACTTGACTTGGATGAAAATAAGTAAAAAATTGATGAATTCAGGGTTGTACACAACACACATATAAGAGGAGAATTGACTATACATAAACTCGATGAGTTTCATCCGAAAACCAATTGGTATTAAGAGGAGTAGCTCACCAAGTATTTATGTTAGTCAATCTCTCTCTATTATTTGACGTGGGATTATATGTGAGTTATTTTCAAAAAAAAAGAACGCCTTTAAAAAATTATAAATGTTGACATACAAAAACAAATTGAAATTATATGAAATGAATTCATAGTCAAATGAAAAACATGTTGAGAATAAGAGTCAACCATTGCATGTTTAGAATAGGCCTATGCATTAGGGTCGTTAAGGGTCGGGTAGAGTCGGGTTAGGTCAGGTTAGGTAAAAAAGAAAACGAGTTTAAATGGACATGCTCATTTACTTCTATTTGTAAATCATTATCAATAATAATTTTTTATGAAAACAAATATGGTATAAACACCTAATAATGAAAAGGGAAAGTTTTCAAGGAATTGTTTTTCATAAAAATCTATTTTATTCAATGTATGATTATCATTCCTAACAAGGATATATTCCTATTGTAATATTTGATAGCTTTTGGATGATCGATTATATTCATTGGCAATGCTAAACATCGTATTCTTCACCGGAATTGCATTTCCACTAACACAATGGTTGTATGATCCATCCTCAAAATACAATACAGTTAGAAAAAGAAAGGTAATGGGATTAGGTGATCATGCTGATCTTCAAGTTCTTGTATGCATCCACAACGAAGACAATATGCCCGCTATGTTCGACATCTTAGAAGTGTCGAAATTCAACAAATCGGGAGGATCAATCTCGGTTTTTGCCCTTCAACTCATACAACTTAAAGGAAGTGCCATTCCAATCTTAGCACCACTCCATGAATACAAGAAAAAAGCTGATAATTTCGGTCTTTTTGATCATGTGGTAAACGCCTTAGAACAATTCGAGCAAGATTGTCTAGGGTATGCTCGTGTGCAACAGTTCGTGTCTGTTACACCGTCTAAGAGTATGCACAACGACATATGTACTCTCGCACATGATAAGAGGACGAGTCTTATAATCGTCCCTTTTCATAAAAAATGGGGGATCGATGGTAATGTTGAATCTTCCGATCAACAATTAAGGTCTATAAATCGAAGAATTCTTCGTGAATCTCCTTGTTCGGTTGCTATATTGATCAGTAAAGTACCATCTGAACAGGGTGCTGGAATGAAAGGTTTAGATCGTTTCTCGATTAATAGTCACCAAACATATCAAATTGTAACACTTTTCGTAGGAGGAACAGACGATCATGAGGCGTTAGCATTAACTAGGCGAATGGCAGAACACCCGAATGTAAGGCTTACTGTCATATGGTTAAAAGATCCAAGACCCTACGAAACTCGAGAAGTCCAAGAAGATATGAGAGTAATGAGAGAATTCCATATGAAATCGAAAGGACACGAAAGAATTTGTGTTCGAGAAAAGATCGTAGAAGATGGGATTGGGACAACAAAAGCAGTATTATCATTGGAAAATACAACAGATTTATTTGTTGTGGGAAGATATCATGAAGAAGATTGTGCAGCCATACAAGGGCTTGGTGTTTGGAGTGATAGCCCGGAAATTGGTTCATTGGCTGATACATTAGTTTCTTCGAATTCTCGGGTTTCGATCTTGGTTGTGCAACAACAACCTAGAGTTGATTGGAAACTTAATGGTTCTAAGAACAGCAGGGATTATGATTTTGCTGTTAGTATTGATTCTCCTAAAAGCAACACCAGTCTTAGATCGCGTATTGCTTTAGGTAGCAAATAGAAAAATTGTGTTTCTTCGTGTTCATTAGGTTGTTGTTAGAGTATATAACATGTGTTGGGACATCAGCCATCAGCTTAAAATTTTGGTTGAGTTGGTTCATTGATAGTTGTGTTCTGGTGTGATAGTTGTGTTCTGGTGTTTTGTTGTATAAGAAGATCTTCAAAAGTTATACTCGATACAATGTAGCACAAATTTGTTACAATAATGTACTGATTCAAAAAAATTTTTGCAGAATATGGCGTGATAATTAGTTATTTAACTGTTGATAAATTAATGTTGGTCTTCAAATAAAGGATATGATAGGTGCTCCCTATATTATGTGGCCTCTTATATCCATGTTCGTCTTGAATATGTATTTAAAGTGTACGAATAAGCTATTTTATGAAAATAACTTTAAATATTTTGAGCTAAAAATTTGAAGTGTTCATATGTAAAGGGTCTAACATAAGCGCTTAACTAGGGTAAAAGCAAAGAGTCTATATATATAACAAAGATTAATCCATAATTAATTGGGATCATGACCTTTTAACATAAATTTGTTAATATTTCATGAAGAAAAAAAATATCATCAAAACCTAAAGATAATATTTTATTTTCTAGAGATTTCTACATGGTAGCAACACGTTTTGAAAAAACGCGAGTGATAGCAATTTTTTAACTTTTTTTCACATGGTAGCAACCTGATTATTAGTTTATTTTTAGTCGTAGCCTTTTTGCTTAAATTTGATATATTACCGTTAAGTGGGTGGATAACTTTCTTGAATCTACTATTTTACCCATAGAGTTAGCGGCTTTAAATTATCGCCTTTTCTTTTTAAAGCAAACTTCATATTCTCCTAACAACACTTTACCATTATTGTTAAACTTTATCCCCTCAAACATTTCACCATCTATCAATGTATTGGAATTACTTCATGAATGAATGCACCAACACAAATGTAAATCAACTCTTTATAACAATTCAATTTAATATGCTTTGTTTTCCAAACATATGCGAAAGGTAAGAAATTGAGGATATCTTTACCAGTTCTTACATCTAAGTCAATTTCATCCCTGTCATCAAAATCCTGATTTTGATCTATGATTCTACGATCTTATGATTTAAAAATAGGCGATCAATTCGGATCATAGGTAGAATCTTAATGTGGTTGAATCGTGTGATCCTACTTAGCTCAAGAATTTAGTTGGTAGTGTTAAACTTCAATAAACACAGTTAGGAGAAAAACGGTTTGCCAAGCCTTTTCCATTCAACTCAAATATATAGGCATACATCATTAACCTAACTTACCAAAAAACTCCTAACGTACAAGATATTTACAAAATTTTCACCAATATTCACCAAAATATACTCACTATATAAAGATATCCTAATATTCACCAAAATATATCTCACAATATAAAGATATTTTAACACCCCCCTCAAGTTGGAGCATGCGAATGCCCAACTTGTTAAGAAGAAAAGCAAACCGTCATTTTCCAAGTGCCTTCGTTAATATATCTGCTAACTGATAACCTGTAGGAGCATACGCAGTAGCTAGATTACCATTCACCAATTCATCACGAACAAAGTGACAATCTACCTCTATATGCTTAGTACGATCAAGAAAAACAGGATTATAAGCAATATGCAGAGCAGATTGACTGTCACAATACAACTTCATAGGCTTGGAATGCAAAATCCCAAGAGAGGACAACAAAGATTTCAACCACTTTAATTCACAAGTTGTAACTGCCATAGCGCGATACTCAGCTTCAGCGGAAGAACGAGATACAGTCGGTTGTTTCTTAGTCTTCCAAGAGACAGGGGAACGACCAAGAAAAACCATATAACCAGATAATGAACGATGGGTCAAAGGACACGCTGCCCAATCGCTATCACAAAGCCGTCAAACATAGGTCCTTCATAGGACGTAACAATATATCCTGGCCAGGACTACCTTTGATATAGCGAAGTACTCTGATTGCCGCATCCCAATGTTGCACCAGCGGGTTACTCAAAAATTGTGCAAGAGTATGAACAGAATAACTCAACTCTGGACGAGTTACAAATAAATAAACAAGTCGCCCAACTAAGCGACGATACTGATCAGGTTGAGAGAATGGCTCCCCCTCAGCATATGCAAGACGATGGTTCTGCTCCATAGGAGTATCAATTGGCTTACAACCTAACATACCTGCCTCAGATATTACATCTAAAGCATATTTATGCTGAGATAAAAATATTACCTTCCGGACTACGAGCAACTTCAATACACAAAATATACTTCAACACACCAAGGTCTTTCATATGAAAGCAAGTACTCAAATATTTTTTAAAACGAATAATTGCATCATGAAACGAACCAGAAATAATAAGATCATCAACATACACAAGAACATGAAGGGAGACCGTGCCCTGAATATAACTGAACAAAGAGTAATCTGCATATGATTGCTTGAAACCATAGGATTTCAAAGCGTTAAATAATTTAGAAAACCATTGCCGAGGAGCCTGTTTCAAACCATAGAGACTTACGTAACCTACAAACTGTCCCTAAAATAGAACAATTATGTAACACCCCGCAAATTCGATGTTAATTATTTATAATTTAAATCATGAATAAAAAAAATAATTTCTTTATACATTATTATTAAACATGGGAAATTTAATATTTGACCCACAAAAATGTAGTAATAAAGTGATGAATATGTTTAATTATATGGGGAAATATTAGTTAAATAAAAATTGAGTAAAGTTAATAATAGTCATAATAGTTTCGTTCTTAAACTCGAGCCAAACGAAGTTTCATTTTAACTTTTCAGGTTAAAATTTATGGGCCTTGTGAGTAGAATAGCCCAAAGTATTTGTAGGTTAGAGTTTTTGATTTTGTTGAAGTAAAAACCCTTGTTTTTATGAGTGAGTCGTCACTCACTCTTTCTTCTTCATCTTTTGGGTTCTCCTTCTTACTCCATTATCTTCTTCATACTACACCCACCATTGTTACTCACCCAACACTACTCTTACAACCACCATACTTGCAATCAAGACCACACGCGACTAGGCAGCCCCGGTACCCAGCACCACGCGCGACCAGGACTGCCCAGCACCACCTACGGCTGCTGCCGCCTCTGCGGCCAATTGCACACCTCCCCTTGTGCAATTTATTCACTCCTTCTTCCCCTCTTTGTGAGATATCTAAACTTCTACTTAATGTTATCTTCTTTTCTTATAATTTTTAGTTATTATATGAATGTTGATGTTACTCTTAAATATAATTGTTATTTATACTCTAAATTGATTTGGGTAGAGTTAGGAGTTAAGTTGAACATAAATAAGTTAGGGTTTATATTGTGATGAATTTAAAGGTGGTATTTTGGGTAAATTCATGAATCTTAACTTAGATTAAGTTGTAATTTGATAGAATTTAAAGTGGGTTAGTATTAGAAAGTTTGAATTGAACTTGAATAAACTAGGATTTATGAATTTAAAAGTAGTATGTACTACTTTTGTGGCGTGGATGGTGTTTTATTAATTAAAATCTTGTATAAGCTTGTGTATGTGACATTGTGGATGAATGGTGGCTAGTTATCGTTTATATGACATTAATTGTTGTGACTAGTATTGTTGATACCTATTGTTGTAGATTAAATGATAGTAATAATTACTTAGAAAGATTAAGGTTGCAATTGCATTAATGAAAGTATCTCCATGGTTATAGTTGTTTGATGAGGTCATTAGTTTTGAGCTTGATCGCGACTATTGTCAATGATTGTAGTGGGTTGCATGTACATAATTGAGCTTGGTTGTTATATTGATATGTTCAATGGTGTTGCTAAGTTGTGCGAATTTGACCCAAGCTATACAAATCGTTATTAGTTCGTCAAGCTACAAATTTAATTTATTCTTAATCGTTTTACTTTAAAACCTTGAAAAGGTAACAAATCATTACTACTATGAGTAATATGATTGATATTAAGTGTAACCTCATATATTATGTGTTCTTAAACTTTCCCATAGATAGTTTGACTAGAGCACACAAGCGTAGGGTCGCGTCCTTTTCACTTGAACATATCTTGATGAAGAATTGACTTGACTCTAATGTCATGTTTGATTGGAACTGATGGCATAGTTCATGTGTGAACATGAGTTGAGTTTATCGCATAAGTACGTTTAAAGTGCGTATTAGCTTGAATTGAAACTTGTCTGATTAATAGTGTAGTTTGTATGGAGTCAATGCTTCTTAAATGATGTGAAGTAGGTTTATTAGTCTTACTCTAATCGTGCATAGGTGCCCGGTTCATAAGGGGGGCGTAAGACCTCTTTCTTGGCGATTTATCTGACTATTTTTCAGGAGTGCAGTAGAGTTGCAGGTACGCACACGCAGTATCTAATTCTTGTTTGCATCTTACATTATGTACTCATTGAGTATTATTGTTATATAAGTTATGCATGCCTTTGAGTTTCCAGTGAACAACTGTGATTACGATAAGTTCAAGTTGGTCTATGTAGTAGTAGTAGAGACTGAGACTGAGTGTCTCGTGATTAGAGTGTTGGATGAGCTGAGATAGAATGAGAATGAGCCTCTAAATTGTGAAGTAAGAAATTGGTTCATTGTAATGGAAATGAGCTCTGTATTGATAAGATAGCAAATTTATTCGATTATTGTGGCTCCCCTGGTTAGGGTACCCTAGTGGGTTTAGTTCCCGGAGGTAGGATCATCTATAGATGGTCGCCGTACGGAGGTATGTTCATACTTTACCATTGGGCGCTGGTATGGCCCATCACCGCCCTTGGTTGAGGTGTTGCCATGTGGGTCTTGCAAAACCTATGGTGGCCTCTAGTCACATACGTTTAGGTATGTTGGCTCCACTGGTTTGGTACCCCAGTGGCTTTAGTTCCCGGAGGTAGGATCATCTTTATATGGTCGCTGTACGGGGTATGTTCGTACTTTACCATTGGGCGCCGGTATGGCCCGTCACCGCCCTTGGTTGAGGTGTTGCCATGTGGGTCTTGCAAACTCCAAAATGGTGGCCTCTAGTCACATACATATATAATTGGAAACGGTTAAGATTTGGTGCACGTGATACCGAGAAGTTATGAAGTCAAAAGGATTGAAGAGGATAGGATCGGCATTGAGTAGTAGGATATAATGTTTAGGGGTAATGAGTAGTACTTGGCGTGTTGTGAAATCACTTTTACATTGTGATATACTTTGTTAATGTTATTATGCCTTAATTTGATATTATGTTAGTTACTGACGTGTACATGTTTGATTTGTTTGATATGGCTCTTTCTATGGTGGCCCTGTGATGATACGTTTGATATCTCTGTCTTACGTTGAACAGTAGGGTGATTATAGGCGGACCTGACAGGTGATGACGATCTTTTGCACTGCATTTTGTGGGGAGCGATGAGCGCGTGTATTGAATTGTACAATGGATTCATTTGTGAAATTGATATTTAGTTCGTTCCACTTAGTCTGGCTATGTTTTGGGGTTTGAGGCATTTGACCTCTCTTTTATAGAACTTAATTTCCGCTGCAAACTTTTTAGCTGTATATTCTTCTGTTATCTTGTTTTGAAAACTCAAGTGTTACATGGGAACCACCATCCATGTTTTGTAGATAGTTTGGAGAAGTCGGCGATGAGACGATCCGCTGTGATATATTTTGTTAGGCCATCGATGCCTTTACGCTTTTCTGTTTATATCTGTTGTTTGTCTTTCTACCTGGGCGCCCAATTTTAGGGAAGATGCTGCCGAAATTTCTACTCATTTATTTATTTATTTATTTCTCTTTTCTTTATCTCTTTCTTTTTGTAACACCCGAATTTCCTTCCGTACCTTGCGGTTTCGGTTTCGTATAGTGGGTCGAAAATTCAGGGGTGTTACAAATTATGTCCCGGAGGTAATTGCATATATACTTCCTCCTCTAAATCACCATGCAAAAAGGCATTAGGAACATCCATTTGATGTAATTCCCAATTTAAAGAACTTGCAACGGAAAGAAAGTCTAATGGTCCCCATTTTTGCCACAGGAGAAAAAGTTTCATTATAATCAACACATGCAACCTGTCAATCGCCATACACAGCAAGACGACTTTTAAGTCGCTCTACTTCACCTGTAGAAGTATATTTGATTTTATACACCCAACCTTTACCTGGAGGTAAGTCCTCTAAAGTCCACGTGTCATTTCGTTCAAGAGCATCAATTTCTTCTTTCATCGCCTTACATCACCCTTCATGTTTCACAGCTTCCCTAAAAGAGGAAGGCTCTTTACCCTTCAAAATGGATGTCAAAAAACACTTGTGTCTCATGGAAAAATTATTATAATCAACATAACAAGCGATATCAAATTGTTTACCTGAAGAACGTGATTGAGAGACGATAGCAGTAGTTGTTGATGAAGTGGGGTCTATTGCCTATTGAACAACTGTGTTAGTCACATAACCACGAAGCTTCGAGGATGGGATTTTTGTACGATGCCCACGACCCAAAACCTCAACGTTTTTAGGTGACCCAAAAAAGGCAGTACCAACACCATCACTAATAGAATCATTATTAGGCATATGCATATTGTTAACATCACCGTGCAAAGAGTCATTGTTACCGTGCAAATCATTAACCTCCACAATAGCAGGCTTATATGGCAAAGAGGCCACATCAGAAGTACTGACATTCTCACGAACAGGATTAGGCACATGCAAATCATTATCAAAGTCTTCATCATCCCACAGTCTAACTTGATTAAAATACTTTTCCCATTGCACTTTCTCGGACTCATCAAATATATCAATAAAAGGAAAACTATTTTCAATGAATTGCACATCTCGACTTATTAAAAACTCATTAGTCTCTAAATCATAAAACCTCCATTCTTTTTTCCATTTGGTTAACCAACAAAAATACACCGTTGAGACTTTGAGTCAAATTTGTCTTTACCACGCGAATTATTCAAAACATAACTCAAACAACCAAAAACACGCACTTCTTCATAAGAAGGACCAAACAAACATTCATGAGGGGATTTTCCATGTAAAATGGGAGTTGGAGTCAAATTAATAAGATGAACCGCAACTAAAACACATTTCCCCCAAAAATACTTAGGTAATTTAGCTTGAAATGTTTAGATATATTTCAATTTACTCTATTTAATAGAATGTTAAATTTGAGATAGAGTAATCAAATAAAAATAATTTTAATAATCTTAATAATGTTTTAAAATTTTAATAATTATAAATATATAGTATAATATTATAACAATACTAGTGTGGAACCCCGTGCAATGCACGATTTTTTTAACATCGACACATATAAACATATGATATTAAAAAAATCTAGAAATATTATGCCGTAGAAACACTCAATTTTGACAGTTATATGTATGAATTAACTTTGTAATTTTGAAAATTGTCAACAATATATTAAGCAGTATATTATATTCTTTAATTTACTCAAATTAACTATAAATAAATGTTAGTCAAAAGATACTTTAATAGTAGATATATTGTTCAAGATCAATTGTCATTTCATTAGTTTTTAGTCAATAAGTGAATTTTGGCAAGTTCTCTTAAAAATTGACACTTGGAATTTTCCAAGCTTTTTATTATAATGTATAATATAATGAATAATTGCTTAGTTACAATTATTATTTAATTATGATTAACCTCAAAATATTTTCTTAAATAGACTAATAATCAATTACTTATTAAAAAATTATTACAACAGATATTATTGCAAATTTTAAGCAATTATCTTTCCAATTATGTCTATAATAATACTTAATTATTATAGTGATAATTTAATTAGCTTATTTAATTATAAAAAAGATAAATGATATAAGTTTCTAAAAAAAGCTAATCAAATTTTCTATATTTGTCTATTTAACAAAAAAGAAAATTCAATTTTTTTATTAAGTTATAAAATTTCCACAACTCATCACCACTAGAAATAAGAACCCTACACTTAACATTGTATAAAGAGAAAGAATAGGATCCTTAACTAATTTCAATCTCTTTTTGATCAAACAACATTTCTTACACTTCCAAACAACTTAATCAATGGCAAAATTAATTTATAATCATTATCATCACAATTATTCATGATTAAAAGCTTAATCATACAAAATTAACATTAATTAATAATGATTAAGCTAGTATCTTGGATTATCATCTTAACATCAACCATTTGTTTCATTTATACATTCAAACAAATCATTTATCATCACCCTCAATGTCCAAACACTTTGATCACAAACATTTCTTCTCTTCAAGCCTTTGACAATTCTCTATCTTTCCCTAATCACTCGTCGTTACATCGAAATCCTTCTCCTCCTCCTCCGAGAAATGAAGAAAATGATCAAAATACGAGAAAAGGTCTTATATTACCGTCTACAGAAAGGATTAATTCTCGAAATGAAGAACCGACAAAATTGAAACACATAGTGTTTGGGATCGCGGCTTCATCCTTGTTATGGGAAACAAGAAAAGAATACATAAAGCAATGGTGGGAACCAGGCAAAACAAGAGGGGTTGTTTGGTTAGACCAAGAAGTTAAGACTAATAAAACTGAAAAATTACCTGAAATTCATATATCAGAAGATACCTCAAAATTAAGGTACACAAACAGAATGGGAAGTAGATCTGCATTAAGGATTACAAGGGTAGTTTCTGAGACACTAAAACTAGGAATGAAAGATGTAAGATGGTTTGTAATGGGAGATGATGATACAGTTTTTGTAGTAGAAAATGTTGTAAGGATACTAAATAAGTATGATCATAAACAATACTATTACATAGGAAGTAATTCAGAAAGTCATGTTCAGAATATCATATTTTCTTATGCAATGGCTTATGGGGGTGGTGGTTTTGCTATAAGTTATCCTTTGGCTAAGGAATTGGCTTCGATGCAAGATCGATGTCTTCAACGACATCCCGCTTTGTATGGTAGTGATGATAGGATTCAAGCTTGTATGGCTGAGTTGGGTGTTCCTCTTACTAAGGAAATTGGGTTTCATCAGGTAAAACCATTCTTCATTTTCATGTGCTTTTTAAGGTACTTTAAGGTACACAACACACCATTCTAAGGTACTTTTTCTAGTTTTTTGATATTAGCAAGGCAGGGGCGTATCTATACTTGGGCTGGCATAGGTTATGGCCAGGGTCATGAATGTTAAATTGGTGTTCAGTGTTTGATCCCACGACCTTTTATGTGCTTTCTTAAAGGTGTTTCTAGCTAATTACACCATACCAATTCGTTTTCTTTGATACTTATTATAGTATTTAGTAGTTTCCTTAGTTAAATGATGTTTGGCCTAGATAATAAATTTTTTCTGGATTCGCCCCTCATTAGCAATTTTCCTTTATATTTTATTGCCCCAATGCTATTTTCTAATTCCCATCTGAGCGGAGGTTTGGACTTTAGAGGGTCGTAACTAAGATCTATGTAACCAGTATCCTTACCCTTGTTGAGAATTATAATTCCCATCTGAGCGGAGGTTTGGACGTTGGAGGGTCGTAACTAGGATCTATGTAACCAGTATCCTTACCCTTGTTAATAATTACTAAGTAGTTATCTTTGATCGACCCTTGGTGGAAAACATTATCTGCAATTCACATCTATGTTACCCAGACTCTTCATTATTGTTCACGTATCCGTGTCCGATCCTTGATGCTTGGACATTGGTATGGCACTTAGACGCTTCATTTTAGTCGTAAAATTGAATATTTAGACGTATCCGACACTTGGATACGTACCAATAACTGACATCAGCTTGGGCTTTGTTGGTTCACAAAGATTGTGTGGTCGTCATTAATTACTACTAGAATGTTAAATTCATCCAATTAGCTTGATTTGTGTAAATGAATTTAGACTACTTATAAGAGCATATTGGTGATTCTTAAATAAGAACAGTTTTTTGTATATGCAGTATGATGTATTTGGAGATCTATTGGGGTTATTGGCAGCACATCCGGTGACACCATTAGTCTCGATCCACCACCTCGATATAGTGGAGCCGATATTTCCAGGGATGACACGGCCCCAATCGCTCCATCAACTGTTTGAGTCGGTCAAATTGGATTCAGCTAGTATAATGCAGCAATGCATTTGCTATGACAAGAAAAGATACTGGTCTATCAGTGTTTCCTGGGGCTATGTGGTTCAGATCATTAGAGGTGTAATTTCTCCTCGAGAACTCGAGATGCCTACTCGAACCTTCTTGAATTGGTACAAGAGAGCCGATTATACAGGGTATTCTTTCAATACTCGGCCTGTTACCAGACACCCTTGTCAAGCTCCCTTCATTTACTATATGAGCAAAGTAAGATATGATCGCAGTAGCAAGCAAACCATTGGGATTTACCGCCCTCACGAAAGGTCTAAACACCCTTACTGCCGGTGGAAGATGGAGAATCCCGAAAAGATTGACTCCGTTGTGATTCTTAAGAAACCGGATCCCCTTCGCTGGCAAAAGGTACGTGACTTGATGTTACAAAAGATTTAATACGTTCAGATAAACCACACCAGTGCAACATAATTCGCTAGTTAGTTGCCTTGATAGATTTGCGATTCAATCAATATCGTTCAAAAGTAGCCTAAAATTGACCATGATTTGCTTTTTACGATTCGCAAACCGATTAGTGAATCATGTGACATTGAACCATACAGAACGGAGTCATAAAACGTTTAACTTAACGACTTGTTTGTGTAGAAAAATACAACTTATACTCGTTTCTTTGTGTCATGACAGTCGCCAAGGAGGGATTGTTGTCGAGTGGTGCATTCAAAGAAGCGCTCGGTGTTATATGTAGTTGTGGGAAATTGTCGGACTGGTGAAGTCATTGAACTAAAGTAGATGATTCGGTTTCTAAACATGGAAAAGAGATGCAAATAGGAGGAGTATCCACACTAATGAATCTATTTGTGGAAACAGAAGATCATCATTCATCAAAAACAAGACATACAGAAGATTATTAAGATCTGAGCACATAATTTTTCGAAAATAGAATTTGTTTTATTCAGAATTTAATGTAACAGAATAACAGTTACAACTGTAAGTTAATAATTTTCTCAAATATGTAACTTTTTGATGTCTCGTGCAGAATTGATTGAAATGTAAGTTCTTATTGTATGTTATGATACAATTTTTATGTAACGGAACAACCACAAGACGCAGATGCAATAACGTGAATCAACGTTAATTTATAGGTGCTCGTTCGAATGTATAGACGCGGATGCAAGAGCGTCCATTCATAGCTCAATTCCAAAATCCTAGAAACCTTGTAAGCCTGGATTATTGTGCAATAATCTTGTAAATGAGATGACATAACACCCACATCGATGATTGAAAGCGAAAACAAAAATTTCACCTCATACAGCAAATAAGTGGAGCATTCAAGCAATCTAGTCGCTCCGCACAAAGCTGGGGGTACATCGTGCAGCATCCCAAGCTGATAATTGGGTGTCGAATCAAACCGAATGGATGCGAGCCTCTCAAAAGCTCCAATCGGATCGTGTTGTGTCATACAAAACATTCAAAATATGAAATCCATGCACAACCCAGCACCTGTAAGTAGATAATACAAAAGGGATTGATTCTTGTTTCTTAATGGCGTTACAAAAATGGGGTTTGGTAAAATCCATTAGTATTTAGAGCAGAACAAACCAATCAACATATTCAATTAAGGGGGAGCCAATTCTTGCCAAATTTTGTGTGCAGCACTATTCACTATACTGCAAACTTATAGCACAATAAAATACTCAAATACAGTTATATCTGCAGAAAATGAAGCTATGACAACTACAATTGCAAAGGAAAAGCAAAGGAGATGAACCAAATTTTTTACAGAACTTTAGAGTGTGTTTCCTTTCCGTTCACCAAAGAGTTAAGTCCTCATCTCATTTCCTTCGTTTTCTATCTCTACCACCACTACGGCTTTCAGTCTTCCTCTTTTTCCTATGCCTATCATCATCACTATCACTCTCGTCTGAGCTTGACGAATCAGAACCTGAGTCGGCAGTGGATGACCCTGAACCTGATGAACTAGAATCAGAATCGGAATCAGAACCTGAACCAGAACCAGAACCAGATTCATCTTCTGATTCAGGTTTCTGCTGCATAATCATTCTTGGCATATTCTTCAGATACTCTCTCAAGTTCTCTGTTATTCCTCCAAGACCAATAGATGTAAAGAAGTTGATCGCAAAACGTGTGTTCCTTGGATTGTCCTTTGGAAAAATTGACTCCAATGACTCTTGCATTGTCGGATCATTAAGTCGTTCATTGAGCAATCGTATACCAAGGTGTTCCGACAATTCCTGTATTAATATATCAGCATAAGAATATAAGAGAATGGACATCATCAAAGAAAAACCTACCTTCACACCACATATCTAAACCATTATTAATAAACCAGGGAGAGGATCTTGATAAAAATATGGGATTTTAATGAACAAGAATAGATACTCCTACACAAATGTTAGCAATATAAGTGATACCAAACTGTATTATTGAATTACCTGGAAGAGGATCTTGATAAAAATACGGGACGAAGACGTTGTGTCCTCCTCTGTCAGACGTATGTAAGCTAAGACGTGCCAAGGCAAAGCATCCGTGCCCAGCAAATGAGCAAAAAATTTGGCAACATTACGCAGCTTGTTAGTCTCAAGGCGATGTATCATCGAATATTGCTGAACAAAGCACTTCTCAAAATTCTCCTGGTGCACTTTGTTAATCATACAGAACCGTTGGCCCAACAGCCCATAGTATCTAAGATATGTCCTCTCTTGGCTGCAGCACTCCAGAAGCATTATACATAGCTCCATCTGCAATAATAATTTAAGATGAATATTACATGGTAATAACACAAGGACACATTTGTTATTGCAAAGATACATTTTTAAAAAGCCCTCTGCAACAAGCAGATAAAACAAACATCAGGCCACCGAACAAGAAAATAAAATCTTATGGACAACCATCACAGGATTCACAACTATGTAATTACAAGAATTGAAGCCACCACTGCCATCTCTTACAAGAATCAAAACACAATGCACCACGACATTCATTTTTCAATGCTCTACAGAGAGTTGTAAAGGAAATAGATAAAAAGGATGCATACCTCTTGCCCAGGCTCGAGTTTGATTTTGAGTAGCTTGTGACCAGCTTCTTCAAAATCAACACTGGACATAATTGTCAAATATATAGTTCTTCGAAGATTTATAAGGTTGGTCTCCGTTTCGTCCTTTATCTGCATTTGCTGCTCTTCATCATCTTCATCATCTTCTTCGTCATCCTCATCATCATCAGATTCAGCATCAGAACCATCCTCATCCTCCGACTCATCTCCAAGAATTGATTTCTTCAATTCCTCATAACGTTTCTCATTCTCAAGGAAATTTGGGTCTTGTTTGAAGATATCTGAAATTGACATACAGGTGAGAATCACTGAACATACTCTACAAAGTTCAAAAGTAGCTAATACTTCTACATACAGAAATAAATTTTGCGAAACACAAATTTTCACATACCAAGACCAATCTCAGGATCTATCTCATCTTCCAGGGATACCTCATGGGTGAGCTGATCTTCTGGCTCCACAAGATCTAGTTCAGGTCGAACAGCTGGATGCCCCTGCATATCCATATGACCAAATAAGCTTCAATATGACAGCATTAGGACGAATCAAAATAAGACAACAAGACATCATTAGTAAAGCATAACATCAAACCTGGAATTTAGCCTTTCTAATGGCAAATAGGCCCTCAATCAGAAACTGGACCCTCTTGTCAATCTCTCCTTCATGAAGGATTCCTCGAAAGCGTTCAAAGATGCCTGAAGAATTCAAGAATTAAGACAAGTATGAGATGTTTGGATATTGTGAAATGCCCCGTTTGGGGTTAAAACTATGCATGTTACTTAATTAACTTAGCAATAGATCCACTAATCACTTGATCAAAAATAGTTTCATAAAATTTTGAAAAATACTAAAATTAATACAGCTTAGGACCAAACTCAGAAAATAAGACACCTAAACCTTGAGAAATACTGTGCACATTAGTAGAAATGGAATACTGACATATATTGGATATGGGCATATTATGGATATTTTAGTATTAGTTCGTTAGTTAGTATATTCTACGAGCGAGGAAATTAGTATGAATGAGGAAGAGGGGGAATGAGAAACACATCAATGTATTTTGCATGCACTTTAGATTGAGTTCTAAGCTCATGTTGGGAGAGTTACAACGAGCCTCTCAAATGCTTGTCATGGCATATCAATACAATTTCCAATTTTGCATTACAGTTCTACACTCTACATTGTCATGGCATATCAATGGACTGTTCCAGTCCATTACAAATACAAAGAAGTTAAGCACTAAAATACCTCTCTCCTAAATGTCAAAAATTCAAGTATTGGTTATAACTTTGTAGACTGTAGTACTTCCATACTAAGTAGTCAAGTGTGACTAAAATGCAAGACATAGGTGGTCCAACCTTAAATTTTTGTCAAATGAAACAGGAGAGCTCATCTCAAAAGACTAGTACACTAGGTGCATTTGAACTATAAATCTTTCATCACCTAAGCATACAACCAATATAGAACAAGTCTCTTCGTATGCAATGGCATCAAATCCTTAGTGCAAGGATAACAAATATTTTTAGATGTTTTTAGTTTTTTTGTTTCTTTTTAATTTCCTTCAATTTCCTAACCATACAACCTAACTATAAATCTTTATTCAATTTCCTTTTTCGATGTTTTTATTTTTTTGTTTCTTTTTAATGAAAATGTGAAAACAATTACAATGAAAATAATTAGAAATAATGACTTAGACCGTAGGTTTCGGTACCTTTTGTGCCATTATGCATTATATTTCTATGTTAGAAGCTTAGTGCAATGATAACAAATATTTTTAGATATTTCAATAATATGTTTTAGGAAAATTTGTCTAAAATAATCCCACCTTTCATCGATTTGCTGTGAATAATCCCACCTTTTGATTATTCATAAATAATTCCACCTTTGCCTTTTGTTTGCTCCTAGCACTCCCTCTCATAAATTAACCTGTTGTAGCAGATCACTTTCATTTTAAAAAAAAAAAAGAAAATTCAATATATTTCCTTCTCATCTTCTTCCCACCCCTTGCAACACCATAGCCAACTGCACCACTATTCCACCACCCCTGCACCAACAGTACACCACTGCCCTTCCCCTTGTTCGGCACCACCATACCCCAACCCTTGCTCCTCCAGTACCCTACCCCCACTCCGAAGAACCTCCCCCACTTCTAGGAAAAAATAAATATACCCTCCCAAATTTACTCATTACACTAATCTGGAAAATTAATACAAGAATTTGCTTGTTTTGAAGTACTAATAAACAACTAATATATAAGATTATTTGTACAAATTCTCGAGCATATTACAACACCAATTTGATAGAAGTATAAGTAGGGCCAAATTAAAAAAACATGGATTAATAACCAAGAAGTTGGGAAATTAACAAAATCGCAAGTACAGTTCGTTCAAAGCACAAATTCAGCTAATTGGAAGATTGACGAACAAGAAGAGCCAAGAAACAATGATTTTCGTTAGGGAAATCGAGCCACCCACGTTGAGAAGCCCTGTTTTGAAGCGTACATACAACAATAAAGATTTTTTTTTTAGTTCAAGAGCCATTCTCGATGAGTAGTACCCCGAAATTGAACTCCAAGGGAAGTAAATTAGCCTTCCTAGAAATTTAATGACATAAAAATTACTCGATTGCGTGGTGCAACAGTGATTTTTAGTTGCTCTGTTTAACAATTCGAAAATGGTTCAAATTGTTGAGACTAAAGACTTCCCGTTACTCCCAATTTGAGCTTTTGGGAAATTTCTCAATGTACTTGCAAGTCCTGTGCATTTTGAGCTTATAAAAAATTCAACAGAGTGCTACTGGATTTAATTTGTAAATGTTAATTGCCACTTGCTTTGGATGGGTAATTATTCATTGATGAAAAAGAAAGTAGAGGCGAGAAAGAAGGACCAGAAACGAGAAGGGGGGAGCATCACAAAGCAATAATTTGCGTTGGAGATGGTGAATTTGTCATCATTGTGTGGTGGGAATGGTGAGCTGGGAAGTGGTGAAGTAGTGGTACACCTAACTGGGGTGGTGCAAGGGGCAGGAGGAAGGTGTGAATGGAAAAAAATTGAATTTTTCTTTTTTTAAAATTAAGATGACCTACTACAACAAGTTAACTTATGAGAGGGTATGCTGGGAGCAAATATACGGCAAAGGTGGGATTATCCGTAAATAATTGAAAGTTGGGATTATTCATAATGGATTGATGAAAGGTGGGATTATTCAGGACAAATTTAATATATTTGAGTATCAAATATGTTTTTAAAAAATGTATAAGCTTTAAAGTAGAATTGTGTGCCTCACCTACTAAGTACCAAAACCTAGCGCCTTTTCCTTGCAACTTGCAATTAGGCTCCAACACTTTCTAATAATTAATTCTCTAAAGACCAAAAGTTAAAATTTTGAAAAAGCATGAACATGAACCTTCACATATGATTTTTCTAACTAAATTCCATTAAGCTTTCATTACCATTAAGTTTTTACATAATATACCAGACAGGTCGTATATTACACTTATCATGTGCCTTTACATTCTATACTTTTAATTTTCCACACCACTAATCCCCACGCGTGCACACCCCTACCCCTTCTCTCTCAAATAAAAAAAATCATGGATAGTGTATTAGAGGATTGCACTTCTGCCTTAAGAGCATTACGTGGTAGCAAAGGAAGAAAGAGCAACAACATCCACTGCACACCATGGAAGTCAATGGCCAATTTCATGGATAGTTATTAAAAATCATGGGCTGAATTGGACTAAGAAAAACCGTACAATTACAAAAATAAGGCATAAGATTATGGGAGGTTAATTACAAACATATGGCCAACCATTAAGCAAAGAAACCACCCACTTGCTCAAAGGAATCTCCAACTACCTAGAATTGGAGATCATGCCTAGAAGTTACCTCATCATAGAAGAAAGTTACATGCATCATGGAGATTATGGAAAAGAGAAGTTATAAGCATCATGGAAAATATGGGAGAAGTTAGAAATCGGTTTTTGTGTGACCAAAACCGTTCACCATTTACAATTTAGAATTTTAGAAGTTATTTTCTATGTTTACTTTTTCTATAAATAGTTAGATAAGGTGGTTGGATTATAATTAAAATCCCGAAACATTTCATGTTTCAAATCTTTGTTGTTCTTACGATTTTTGGATTGGAATTGTGTTTGCAAAATTTCTTATGCTTAGTGTATTAGAGGATTGCACTTCTGCCTTAAGAGCCTTTTTATTTGCTACATGGATTTTAATGAGTTTAGAGTTTAGCCAAACCTATCTCTAAATCATTCATCAAACAAAACTCTACTTGAATTCTTTGGTGGTGTATTTCTTATCCTGTGAATTCATGTACTTCCCCTGGCATTTCTTATTTTTTTCTTTTCACGTTTCGGCCTCATATTCAATTAAGGATTACTATCCTTTAATGTATCCTTCCAATTTATGTTCGAAAATTAACTACAAAAATCCAACATTTGATTCCTTTTTACTCGACTTACCACACACCCAAATGCATTCCCCTTGTCCTTCCTTTTTTTCTTTGTTGTGTGCTTGTAAGTTCCCCTAACGTGTAGGCAATCTTACAACAAACCAAGTGTGAATATTATGGCTAATGAAGCATGCACTCAACTCATTTACACTAATATGCAGCAAGGTAATAAAGTAGGAATCGATATTGCTTCAAAAGCTGTAACTTACCATGCAATCCTTTGGGACAAAGGTCTTGAAGGATGGACCCGCATTCTTTAACAAAATCAACAGCCACTTCAACACTGTCATCAGTAGGCTGTTCCAACAAAATGGTAAGCAATTCCAAAGCAACAAGCTCGTGAGCAACTTGCTGATTCACAAGATGTGCAATGAATTTCACAGCGGCTAATAGTTGAGGCTGCATTCAATATTTCAACAAATTAGAAACTTTACAATGCAAAACACAAATAAATAAAATGGAAACACAGAAGAGGAAATAGTCCCACGCACCTTATCATTGCGCTTGTATGCTCTCTTGAGCTGCAAAATAATCCTCCTCAGAAGAAGATCCCCAACTTCTGGGAACTTGGTGTTAACCACAGCAACCAAAGCAGCAAATACATCAGTAAACCCTGGAGATGCCATCTGCGACTTCATGCATGATCGGCAAAACAGACCTCTTCCCCTGATCAGGTTCTCAGCAAATAATTCGGGAATTATGTTCTTTATATTGGTAGCATTCACTTTGTTCACCAAACCATTGATACTCTTTCTTAGAGCATCCCAAGTTAAACGCTGATATTCCAAACTGCTTTTATCCTCAACTTCTTTCATCATCCTAGCCAATTTGAAGGGCGGTATATAAACCCCTCCAGTCCTCCCAAGGGTAGCAAGATCACCACCCGGATTCACATTTTCTGATTGTGTTTGGGGTTTTGCAGCTTCTCCTCCCTTCCCATCTCTCACGTCCTGCTTCACCTCAGAAACTTTTTCTTTATCGTCTCTCCTTGATCGCCTGCTACGTCTCTCTCTACGCCCATCAGAATCTGACGACTCGTTTGAGTCATATCGCCGTCTATCTCCCTTCCTATGTCTTTCATCCCTTCTTTCACTCTCTCTACGATGCCTCTCTACCTTCCTATCTCTATCATCTTTTCTATCTCTCTCATCCCTTCTCCCACTCCCTTTACGATGTTCATCACTCATTCTTGCATCACTTCTTCCCATTACTTGCTAATACAAGTATTCAACAAAATTCAAAAAAATGAACAATTAATTTCTATCAAATTCACTGAATTCAACAATAAAATAAAATGGAAACAGCTCATCAAACAATAGCCTCTAGAGGTTCTCTTTTCTTATAGTTCCAAAATTTCAGTAGCCTAGTAAACCCTAAATTATTCTGCAACAAATTCAAAAAATACAATCAATTTCAATAAAATTCACAATTTCAACAATCAACTGTATTGCGAAACATAGATTTCATATGCAATTCAACACCGCTTTGAGCAACTTAAGAGCCCATGTATTGCTACTGGGTGACAATTATTTGGCATAGACTCCCGCTATGACTCTTGCTTTGAATCTTTCCCGAATTTTTGACAAAGTCGGTACCAAAAATAAAATCTTTAACCCTAATTTAATTTGTTAAGATATATTAGAAGTGAATTAACCTCAAACAGTGGTGGATCCAGGATTTAGAGTCTCATGGGGCACCAATAAATCGATCAAATTTTATGAAAATGTTTCTTAAACTTCAAGAAAGCATCATTTGTAATCAAAGGCTTCTTTTTTTATCCACAATTTAAAAATCAAAACTTTAATGTGCAAAGATAAGTAAATTTCAACAATGACTTGATTATAAGATCACAAATTCTTGCTATAAACCGGATAAATATGGGTCAACCCATTTTGCAAAATAAGTAACTGATTAGTCATCAACCTTATTTTTAAATTTAAAACCATTGGACTGGGTTATTGAGAGAGCCGTCTTTGCCATAGACGGTCTCTCAGGAGACCTTCTGTTTTAAGATACAATTTTGTGAAGTTGCACCAAAATCTTAAGACTATTTTAACATTCACGATCGTAACAACCGCTCAGGTTAGTGATTCCATTAAAGATAAAATTCCCTCCTTATGATTAAACTCTTTAACTCAAGTAGTTTGCAATTAAACATCACTATGCCCGCATCAAATCAAGTCTAGCTCCAAAATCTAAATTCCCAATTTACAATACCAAAAAAAATAACAGTAACAAAAAACATATCAAGTATTCAGAAAAGATAAACAAAAAATGAAGAAATATTCAATTATTCCAGATAAAACACATTAACAATTAACAAACACAGTGACAAACACATAAACATTGACAAACATTTAATTATTCATAAAATATATGAAAAAAATTAAGAAATAAAATTCTAGCAAATTTCTAAAAACATAAAAATTAAGATTAAGAGATTAAAGATTAAAACCAAAATTTTCCAAACACGACATGATGACTGGTAGACTAAAAAATCCTCCAGAAAGATTTTTAGGTTATGCTCTTCTAATTTCCTCTTTAGTTAGTTTTTGTTGTTCCTAGACTTTCGTATTTGCTCTTCTAATTTTGAAAATTTGAAAATTGTTGAACACCTAAAACACTAAGAAGGAGATCAGACATAATCAGAGTGTTCTTAGACTATCAAAAAATAAAATCAAAATTTTGATTTTAATTTTAATTTTCAAACATCAAAAATTAAAGGATACTTTCTTAAGTTGAAAATACCTTAACACATCAAATAACAGTATCAAGAGACAAGGGCGGCAGCGATTGTTGGCGGCAGGTGGCAATAGGGATTGGAGGTGGGTGGCAGCGGGGGCTGGGGCCGGGCGGTAGCGGCGGCGCTGTTGATTGGGTAAGTTTTAAGTTTTAGGGTTTTATTCTTAGGAGAGATAGGGGGAATGAGCAAGGATTCTGCTTGGCAAATTGCAAATGTGTCCTGCCTTCTTTCCCAGGAGAATTCAAAATTTTACTTTAAAAAAAAAAGAAAAAAAAATTTTTAGATGTAAGAATTCAGATCTATTGGACATTCAAGAGAAATAAGTTACCTGAGAAAAAAAGGAGAAGACGGCAAGCGGTGGTGCCGGATATTAGTGGGCGGTGGTGCCGGATATTAGTGGGCGGTGTACCGGCTTGTTACGTTGAAGAATGAGGCGTCGCCGTCCAATTACAATTTTTTGAATCATAAACCATACTAAGATAAAGATATGATATGAGTATTAGATATTCATTTGGTTCTTTGCTCTTTGGGATTATTATTATTTGTCAAAAAAATTCAAAATTCAATTATTTTAAAAATAGTTAAATCTTTAACATAAATGCAAAATATGAATATTGATTTTAATTAATTTTTTTTAGGAAATCGCATAGAAGACATAAATCCAAAATCTAAAATGATGATCAATATATTTCTTATAAATCACCCGAATGAATAAAAATAAATTAAATTATTTTTAATTAAGTTGAACGCAACGCAATGTAGACACAAATTTGAAATGTCGCTCGATTTAATTTTAGTTCAATTATAAAAAATAAAAAAGATTAATTTCTTTTAAATCAAGAGAAATGCATATTGTTGCATAAGCCAAAATCACTCAGTTGATCTTGATTTATTTAAACAATTGAAAACATATTAATTTCGTTTTAATTAACATAATCACAATATAGGCACAAATCTAAAAAAGATAATTAATTGAAAAATGATTTATAAAAGGAAAAGTCACAATTGTAAATAGGAAAGCCCTAATCACTTAGATAACACGTGATTCTCAAATTGAGAGCTCAATTTTTAAAATGGAACAAACTACTAGCTAGTTAAGTAAACTATGTGCAACTTTACATGCAAATGTAAAAACTTTAGTAGTGTCAACAAAAAAACTTAAAAGATCTTACAAAAAATTCTCAGATTTTATTGAAAAAATCAAGTTTCACTTGCTCAACACTATGATTTCAATTTTTTATTCACTATTTTCGTTCTCTAATTCAATTTGTAGTTTGAATTTGTGTGCTTTTTTAAAAAATTAGGTTTGTATAGGAAAAATAGAAATGAAATTAATTTGGTTCGGTTTGGTTTTATTTGAATGGTGACTAAATGAGTTTCAGCTATAAAATATATAAAAAACCAATTGAATGGTTTGGTTACAAACTCAATTTCCTCCTCTTCATTTAGGTATAACATTTCATTGCGTGAATTTAAATCTTGTAAATATGTTAATATATGTCAATTAAATTTTTTTTTATATGTGTTTTATTTTCAAAAAGAATCCAATCATTATTTGAGTTAGTAAATTGTGTCAAATTTGGATGTCTCTAAAACTAATATCCTTGGAAGGTATTTTGGCATATGGAATCAAAAATTATGAGACTGGATAAGACTAGGAATAGCTGAGTACAATTTTGCGAGTTTCGTACCGCATTCAATTTAGTTGGAGCAGATATGGATATGAGTTGAGATGAGATAGGTAAGGTAAGGTGTATGGTGTGGTGTGGGTAAGTGTCAAAATAACATATTGAATAGTATGCAGTTTGTGTTGACATATTCTTGTATTTTTAACCTATTTTCCGAACCTTTACAATATTCTAGGTTCTTAAAAGACGTACTTCGAAAACTTGATAAAAATATTGACAAATTGAGGATAGAAGAGGAAGAAATTAAAGAAAAATGATTCTAATAACAAGCAATGTCATTTTGTGTTTAGGAAGCCTAGAACATGAATTTAATAGCATGCATCAAATTCTAAGTGAACTTTCCTTAGAAGCCCTTCTAAGAGGATTCAAAACCCCACACCAGCTACACCTTCAACACACTTTCTAAACTAAGGACCCATCCAACCGCTTAGACCCAAACAAGAGTACACTTTTTGTTTTAATGTTGGCGACCCGTTTCGCCCACCCCAAGGTCAGCACTAAATGAAGGTAAGGTCTACGTAGATAATGGAAATGAGATGTATGGCCTAAAGTGCTAGTGATCGGACAACTTATGGTTGCCAACTTATCATTGTCGAGTTTAAGAGTGGGGCGGGGAATAAAGGAAAACAACATTTTTTCATCTTACACAATAATGCAAAAAGCTTAATCTCAAAAAATTAAGTCATTTATGAATTAAAAATATCGTTCTAATGGTTGCCCGCATTGTTTTTTCTTTTATTTATCCTTTTTGCACTTATTGAAAACATTACATGAATTATTTCACAAGATAAAGAGGTTATATAATATAGTATACAAGTATATATGATCAAACAATACGAATAAATCATTTAAAAGTTAGAATCTTTTGCCAATTACAACCTTTAATACTTGATCATAAGATTAAAAAAATTCCGAAATTGGTGTATCAATAAGAGAAACAAGATGAGATACTACATTCAGTATTATTATTGATAATGATAATATACAACAGTATATGCATCTTACATACAAAAATCCACAGCTCACATGTACATAGCAGAAGAGAAGAACGGAGAGGCGATGAGACTCGTCTCCTGTTTGGTAATTATGATCGAAGATGAGCACTTGTTATCTGCTCATAACAAAATTTGATAACAGTACGCTCATTCACAATAATATCGAAAAAATTTATTTTCATATGTAAGAACTATACCCGATATACTTGCTTTTCCATGTTTTAGTCTTCTTCGTCGTTTTCACTACTTTGGTTATCTTCGGTTTCAGGCTTCTTACTGTTACGGAAATCCTTTGTAATGCTTGAGGAAGATGAAGTTTTTCGGTGATGGGAAGCGTACGTATGCGGATCATACTTTTGAGACGCGAGGTAATTCAGAGCTGTAACCACGTCCGCTATGAGAGGCCTCATGTTGGGCTGCTCTTGCACACACATTGCTGCAATTGCAAGAGCTTGATATAATCCTCGTGTCGGATATCGACCTTCGAGTGCTGGGTCTGCCATTTGCGAGAATTTTTTTCGATCTTTGAATAGTGGTCTTGCCTGCAAAAATTATAGAATGTGTAAGCCTACTCCGAAGAATATGTACAAGGAAGATAACTCCGAGCACTCCAAATGTTGTATTCCAACCACTCCCACAACAAAGTTAACGGGAGGGCCAACACCGAATACTTTGCCAAATGCAACACGAGGGGAATGTAAAGTCCTACAAGACGAATAATATTAAAGGAAAAAATAATAATTTTCGATTTTCCAGGAATCCAATGATTTTATACTCAATCTGTCAATTACTTGAATATAATCTAAATAAGTTTTAAATTCCTTTTTCGGGTGAATATTTTCCCTTTCTTTTATCTAGTCGTGCCATTGACAATATTACCCACTTCTATCTTTGACTCCTCTCCTCGCATGGATTTCCTTCATAAAACGTCACGTTTCTATGTTAAAATCATCGGCAAACAAATGAAGTACATGGAAATTTAAGGTAAGTTTAAACCTAAATGTAAACTTATACAGCAATGATTTTTTAAGAACCATTCATTCAGGGAAAGCAATAAATCAGGTAGGGCCTTCAAGATCCTAACTGAAAGTACTATATCAGTACAGCAGCTATGTGACAGAAAAGTGGATCCCAACCTAACCACCATAGGCACCAAAAGTTTAAAGGTAATATAACCAAATTTTGTTGTATATGCCATATTCCAGAGGCCAAACCTCAGCACATAGGTTGCGACGCAAGAATAGTCTAGAAACAAGGCCGCATCGCATCGCGTTGTAAAGGTTTTTAAAAACAACGACCCGATACTTCCCGCGTCGTAACGGTGTTAAAAAATTGTGTTTTGGGCCGTATCAAGGAATATCTTTTGGTTTCAACCGATATTTAGGTGTTACGATAAACGCATCACTACCACTACCGCATCACCGTTTCATTGCTACCGCATTTTTACTCTATGAACGCAAGTGTACAAAACAAAAACTCCTACAGATCATGTAATAAAACACCAACAAAAAACAAGGGCCTGCGATGGAAATAATTGTGTCCAATTATATGTGGATAATGGGTTCAAAGAATAGCTCAGATCGCTCTAATCTTGGTAGACGTATAAAGAGCAAGTCAAGCTCCATAAGACATAGACCTCAGTTTTATCTTTCTATCCTCGCGAAACAAGCCGTACTGGATTAGCAGGTATAATCTAACATAGCTTTAAGATATAAAACTTCACGGCTAGAAACTGGTAACTAGTAAGTTGATGATGTAAAATATATCATCGAAGAGGAGAATTGTAAGTGACAACTCGGGTATATGGATATAATGGAAATAAGAAAATAAAATGCAACTTGATTCCGCAACAAGGGAAAGAGCGACCTTTCAACAAACTTATAAGTTATAACTGCACAAATAAACCATAACTCTTACAAAAACAATTATCACATAAATCTCATTGAAAGCCCAAGAAATAACAAGCCAATAAGAAAACATAACAGAAACCTTACCCAGGCAACCAGGTTTTGTTCTCGACCAGTTTTTGTCTCGTCAATTGCTTTTCTTCCTGTAATAATCTCCAACAGAACAACCCCAAAACTGTATATATCTGACTTAAATGTCAGCTGACCAGTCATTGCATAATCAGGTGCACAATAACCATATGTACCCATCACCCGAGTGGAGACATGGGTCTTGTCACCAACAGGGCCCACTTTAGCTAGCCCAAAATCCGACAGTTTCGGGTGATAGCCCTCTCCAAGCAAGATGTTGGAGCATTTCAAATCACGGTAAATCACAGGCGGTTTCATTTCATCATGCAAATACTCTAAGCCCCTAGCCGCCCCAGCAGCTATTTTCATCCTTGTATTCCAGTCAAGAGCCTTTTTATTAGGTCGTAAATCTGCAAAATTCAAGTCATGATAAATACAAACAAACGCAAGAGAAAAGTACTTCTAGTAGCACAAATTGAGATGTCTATATACCATGTAGATGGGTTTCCAAGGATCCAAGTGGCATGTACTCGTACACCAACAGCCGCTGAACACCCTCCGCGCAATAACCAATCAACTTCACAAGATTAGGGTGATCGGCCATACTAAGCGTCAATACTTCAACAACAAATTCCCTGATTCCCTGTATTCCATTGCGATCAAGTTGCTTAATAGCAACCACCTGCAATATAAAAGTTGACTTTTACTCAAAGAAACAAAACTTAACACCTAAACTCAATCCAAAGATTAAAACTAGCATAGTGACCTCACTAGTATCTATCAATCTGCCTTTATACACTTTGCCAAATCCACCCTCGCCTAGGAATCCTGATCGGAAATTATCTGTCGCCTCCACAAGCTCTTGGTATGTAAATGTCCGCGCTTTGGAGCTACTCGTATCACCATCCACACTAATATCCCTAACAACCGATTCTCGAGTGTCCGAAGATGATACCACTTCCTTGGTCTCCTCCTTCCTCACATTTACATCTCTTTTGGAATCCAATTGTTGCTTTACAGCTGATTCATCTATCAAGCACATGAAACTAAATGCTAGGATACAATGATATGAATCCAAATGAAACTATACAACATGCTTACACCATCATGTTTTCTTGTCTACAACCAATAAAAACCACATGAAAATGGGAATTTTCAAATTAAAATGAAATTAAATATAGATTAAGAATCGAGACGAGAATTATGGGTTAGACAAGTGGTTGAAGACTACCCTTTTCACTATAAACAACCCTTGTAGGGGCACCAGCCATACCCAAATATCAAAAAAAAAAATTATGATAGATTGAGAAAAAAGGTCAAAGGCATGAGCAATATGAGACGTGCGGGACTATAAATAGGAATGAAAGACTACGTATTGAATGACAATCATCAAGAATGAGTGAAGCATGCATGGTTAAGTACAGGAAATCAACATCAAATCATTATGAACAACAAAAGATCAAACTTTTCGACAATTCACTATAGAAAAATTGAAAAAAAAATACTCCAAAATGTTCAAAAATTCATTTCAATTCTAGAACATGAATCTATAAATTAAGAAAGCAATTGACACAACATAAAACATCATATATAACATGCCCTGCAATTGAAAAGTTTCAATTTTTTTCCCAAATTCAAAACTTTTTAGTAAATTAAAGTAAATTACTCAATTCAGATGAAAAGAAAAAATGGGTTCACATTGGATCGTTGATTAAGAGCACATTCAAGGTAGTAATTCAATAAAATTTGTAAAAAAATTAAAAAAAAAATTCAATGAAACACCCAGAAAAAACAAAATTGAAAATGAAATATTTTTCTTTAAATCAAGAAAAGGTGAATAAAAAAAATAAAAAAATGAATACCTGCAGTAGAAGATGTTTGATCCTGAGCTTTATTCTTATGATTAGAATTAAAATGGGTAATTTCTTTAGCATTATGATTAGGGTTTTCTAATTTCTTTTTGTTATTAGGATTCTCAAAACACCCAAAAAAACAACCCATCTCAAATTCTCAATCCTTCTTTATGTTGATCTTTGTTCCTTTATATGAGTGAATATCTAGGTCAAATGAAAAACCAAAATTGATGAATAAAAATGGAGGAGGCTTACAACAAGCAAAACCCCTCCATCCCTCCTCCTCTTCTATTCCTTCAAAATAAAAATAAAAATAAAAATAAAAATAAAAATAAAATGGCAATCTTTTTCTCTTTCTAAGCTTTTCTCTCCTTTTTGTATTTTCTTTTTTTGTTGGGATGTGAGGGAAGGCTGAGAGTGTTGGGGTTTGGTATGTACACTGACCAAAAGAATTGTATTTAGAGATTTTGTATATACAATAGTATCTTTTAGGTGTAGCCGTGTAGGTGTGAGAATTTTCAAATTCAAAAAGGTTGTCAATTGTCACAACTCACAAGGGTCGGTGAATTTGATGATCGTGAAAATTTAATTATTTATTTTTAATTATTAATTAATTATGAATAATATTATTTAATTTTAAAGTGGATTTTTCTAGAATATTAATTATTTGTTAGCAACTTATAATTATAAGTAATATAGTTTAGAAAAAAAATAAAAGTTAAAAAAAAAAAAACTTTTTAATTATTAATTAATTATGAATAATATTATTTAATTTTAAAGTGGATTTTTCTAGAATATTAATTACTTGTTAGCAACTTATAATTATAAGTAATATAGTTTAGAAAAAAAATAAAAGTTAAAAAAAAAAAAACAAAAAGTAAAATCAAAACCCCTACGTTGTTGACTACCTTCCCACTCCCTCTCTCCCAACCTTTGTACTGGCGGCGACCCCACAAACCTCCACCCACATCGTTCCACACCCAATTAATCACTCCTTCTAGACAGATATTAGTTAACTGCAGAAGATTTGTATACGCCTTGATAATGCCATTACTAGACAGATATGAAAATTTTCATCACCATCATCATCAACCCAATATCCCGCTCGAAGACTCCATACATGTACATTCTTGAGAGGGAGTACTAGAGGGAGCATTTGGAGTTGATTATAATCGCGACCTCTTCAAATAAGTTATCAACACGACTCTTGTCGTTGATATAATAGGGTAACAGTAGAATTTTTTTTGTTTTATTATATTTTTAAAAAATTTACTCAAATGTTCTCTTGAAGTCGTTAAACAACCCCTTAAAAACTAATGTTCGATAACCGATCAGAATTAAATCGAAATCTAGATAATTCAAATCGAAATCGGATAATAATAATTTTTGCAATGAATGGTCAAGTTTTGTGTGATTTTCATAATTATTTTGGGTTTTTGACCAACTCATGGTCAACAAAATTATTTTTACCTCATCCATGATAAAACAACTATCACCATTTTATTTTGATTAAAGTGAATAAAACAACTATTACCATTTGAAATTAAACAAGAAGACCGTATGCCACATGGTGAACTATAAGTGGTTTAGAATGCTAAAGTTTCTCTTTAACTTGATGTAAAAAAAACATACAATGATTTTTAAAATTCACCATTGGTGACCATAGGTTTATTAATCATCCTCAACATTTAAAGATTTTCTTAATCATTTTAACCATCATTCTTGTTAGTCTTGTATACTCCCTCCGTCCCATATAGTTTGAAGCAAAGAGAGAGTTACACTATGTTTGGATAGCAAATTAGGAGAGAAAAGAAAGGAAGGGAAGGAGAAGGAAAGGAAAGGAAGGGATAAGGAGGGAAAGTGTATTTTGTTTGTTTAGAAGGGAAGGGAAGGGAAAAGGAAGGAAAGTGTTTTCCTTCCAAATCTTTCCTCTTTAGGAGAGATTATCTTCTTAACAAAATTTATTTAAATTTTTCTTCCAAATCCCTCCCCTTCAAATCTCTTCCCTCCAAATTTGTTATCCAAACAAGGGATACCTCCTCCCTTCAAATTCCTCCCCTTCCTTTCCCTCCATATCCTTCAATCCAAACACACCCTTAGTGTTTTTTAAGAAAAGGGTAAATAATGGTAATAAATGAAGAGAGAGAATGAATTGTGTGGTTGAAATTAAAAGAGAGTTATAATGTATGGATGAGATTAAAAGAAAGTGGTGGACCATAGTCCAAAAATAAAAATGATGCAAATTAAGTGGGACAAATCAAAATAGAAAATGCTGCAAATCAAATGGGACAGAGGGAGTATATAAATTGCATTGAAATTGTTAAAGGAAAATGAATTCTCTAGAGGTATGAAAGAAAGGATATTGATCTTCCATTAATTAGAGGATTCAAATGGATCAACTTAAAAGAGTATTATATCAACTCCTTTTAATGATCTTTTAAAGATAATTCCAAAATTAATTTCAAATATTAAAAACAAAACCAATATTAATATAAATAAGTATATAAATATAAAACAAATAAATAATTTATTTGGAAAAACTAATTTAGAATTTATAAGACTAATAAAAGGTAACCTAGGGTTAGTCAAAGATAAATTCTACGTCTAACAGGAGTGATCTCTGATCAAGGCTATCGAAAATCGACAACTTGGCTACAATGTTTGGATCTTTTATTTTTGTGATTCTAATTTGGAACCAAAAAAAAAAAGCAATTTATGATTGTAAGTTAAAAAGCCTCGAACTTGACTGCTATTTTTAACAAAAAGATTCATTGACTAATTAAGTTGTCCTCCACTAGCAACACGATTGATCTTACTCCCTATGTCCCTGTAATGAATGGTGACTTAAGTGCACAATTCAAGTGTGTATTCATGAGTGACTTTTTGAATGGAATCCTATGAGATTAAATATGGGTGATTAAAGTGTGTGACTTAATGATGGTGTTTAAGTTGGTGATCAATGCATAGTGTAAATTGTGTATTGATTGAGGCACTTAAACATGCATATTATAATGGTAATTAAAGCATGATGAATTACACTTAATGAGGAATTGAAGAGCCAAGAGAAGATTCTTGGACGAGGCATCCAAGAAATGAAGCATTGCCTTTATCAAGCATTGAATTCGGTTTTTGACTCTTGGTGTTCTTTGGAGCTATTTAATATGAAGTTAATTTCTTGTATTAAGTATGCAATACTCATTAATAGGGATGGACATGGGTCTTGGACCTTAAGAGTCTAGACCCGACCCTACCCTAATTTTAAGGGTCTGGGTCCACCTATTTTTGGACCCTATGGATCCGGGTCAAATCTAGGTCCATGATATTCGGGTCCGGGTTTACATGTTTGAGACTCAGATTCGACCCAGATCCAACTCATGTACCCATTTACATCTCTTTTAAAAAAATTATATATTATTATTTGATTTGAAATTTTGTTTAATGTCCAAACATTACATGATTTTGAACTTTCTCGAATAATGTAATTTAAAAGGTGTTCATTGTATCAATACTTGAAAAAGTAAAGACCTGATAAATATTTCGTTATAAGAACTTGAATTTTGAAAAACTTCATATATTTATTCGCTCAATAAGTATTAAGTATTAGAAGATCCACGTTAGTCGAAAATATTTAAATAATTTTATGCGAATGATCGAAATTGTATTTCATAATATATTTTTTAAAAATTTTCAGGTAAAAAATAAAATTATTTTGGACTCAGATCCAGACCCTATACCCGCAAGATCCTAAGGGTTTGGGTCTGGGTCCAAAATTTTCAGACCCTGCGAATCTAGATCCGGGTCTGGGTCCAATTAAAAAATTAGGGTCTGGATCTGGATCCAGCTGAACCCTACCCAAATCCGACCCATGTCCATCCCTACTCATTAATGGAATCACCCCTATAATTAGGGAGCTCATATGCTCATCAAAAAAATCCACAAATTACCCGAAGCTAAATACTAGCATATAATCTCTTCTCAATTGTAATTCTCTATACATGAGAGTTCTTTGAGCTCCTTCTTTGATGATATAAGAGTTATTACACAGAAGACGTAGCCTTAATTGGGTGAACCTCGTATTTTGTGTCGTTTATTATTGCATTTTATTCTTACAAACATCGATTTCATATTGTTTGCGTAATTTGTTCACACGACTTCACACTTCCGATCTTGGTGATGTTGGAAATTGAAACACAACGCTCGATCTCTAATACAACATCATTTTCGGTCCCATTGATCTAACATCATTTCACTTTAAGAAATCTCACATGATTGATCAAATAATGCAATTCTATAGCAACGAAGTAGCTGTTAGATTCACATATCTTTGCTTGCCAATTGCCATGCACAAGAAACGAAGAAGGGTATATAAGTTCATGGGTTGAGATTTTCCAATAATTAAAGTCATCATATAAATATACTATTTAACTAGGTCTATATAAAAACTATAAAAGTTGATTTTTGACAATTATATTTGAGATTAATCTAACAAAATTCTACTTTATTGTGAAATTTCGTACAATTTGGTGAGATGACTTGAAACAAGGTTAAGTAATAAAATGCTTTAGAAAATACAAGTGTAGCATTTAACTGAAATCATAGGTGTATAATTTATTAGAAGTTATAGTATATATAGATCTCCCTTCATTCTCATTTAATATTTTTATTTTTTTATTTTAGGCCGTTTTATCTATTAATCACGGAAAAAAAATTCTATTTACCACACTTGTTACATTTTTTTGGAAATGAATTTAATCTTATTTATTATTAGTGTCATTTTCTTTTTTAGGAATTAAATTTAACTTGAAAGTCTTGAGTGAACATAATGCAATGCCCTTAATAAATTGAATTTTCTAAATAGTATAAAAATCAAAAAATTATTTTAACTTTCCATAATTTCACCATAATTCATTTTACAAAATCCTATGTTTTCCAAATTTGCTATAAATTTTTTGTATGTCAAATTTCATTGATGTTTCTATATGAGAATCATATACATATTATAATCCAGGATCTCCTATGCCACGTGTCATGCTATGAATAATTTGTAATTTATGACTACTCCTAGGGGGTGTTTGGTATGAGGGAATGGGAATTGTGAGACTATATGTGAGACTTGAGATGAGACTTGGGATGAGACTTTAAGAAAAAATGTCTTATGTCTTTGTTTGGTAAAATTTTAGAATAGAAAGGGATTTGATTATAAATAGTTATAAAATTACCAATTTGCCCTTATTATATTTTGTCTTTTCTATTTCATTAATGGCAAAATAGTCATTTTCAATCAAATTTAAGTCTCAACAAAAATGTCCTTATACCCTCTAGGACATTAAAGAGGGGGACTTGATGAGTTGAGACTTGAAAGTCTCATACCCATTCCCCATAAACAAACATGGTATTTTGTCAAATTCAAGTCTCAACCCCCAAGTCTCAAGCCTATTCCCTCTTGCCAAACACCCCCCTAAAGTAAGATTTTTCAACTTCTTCAATTATTACATCCTATGAATAATTTGTAATTTATGACTACTCCTTAAGTAAGATTTTTCAACTTCTTCAGTTATTGCACCTCAATAATAATAATAATAATAATAATAATAATAATAATAATAATAATAATAATAATAATAACAATAATAATTATGACTGTAGACTTACCTAATTCATAAAGTATAGTAAACCAATTTGTCGATTGTGACGGTAGACTTACCTAATTAAAGTAAGTTAAACTCCTAATACAAAGCCATTCATAATAAACTTTTTCATTCATTCGATTATGTATTCTTTTAAAATTGTAAATCTATTAATTACAAAAATATCATGTTATTAGAGTTTAAGTAATTTTTTAACATGTGAATAATTTGTAATTTATGATTACTCCTTAAGTAAGATTTTTCAACTTCTTCAGTTATTACATCCTATGAATAATTTGTAATTTATGACTACTCCTTAAGTAAGATTTTTCAACTTCTTCAGTTATTACACCTCAATAATAATAATAATAATAATAATAATAATAATAATAATAATAATAATAATGACTGTAGCCCTACCTAATTCATAAAGTATAGTAAACCAATTTGCCGATTGTGACGGTAGACTTACCTAATTAAAGTAAGTTAAACTTTTAATACAAAGCCATTCATAAAACTTTTTCATTCATTCGATTATATTCTCTTAAAATTGTAAATCTATTAATTACAAAAATATCATGTTAAATAGTTTAAGTAATTTTTTAACCTGAAATATATTATTACAACTTCTTCAGTTATTACACTTCAATACTTACATTATTAATTAATATAAGACTTTCTTTACCCTTGCAATATGCAACGTACTAGTGTAAAAACATGATCTCCATAATTCAACAAAAGATTTGAATGCTTTGATACTACTTGGAACCTTTGATATGTTTTCAACAATCATTAAAGTCTTTTATTCCATAACCAAGCCTAACATCGTTAAAATAAATAAAAAATTTAACATTCATCAACAAATTTAAATTACTAACAATAAACTTTCATCTAAAATAAAAAAATTACACAACCTGTGCATAGCACGGGTAAATACCTAGTGTAGTATAATTAGGATTAAGGTATACTCAATTTGAACCGGAGTAATGATGACATTGCTAGCTAGTGTGAGGTTTATTCTTAATTATTATAAATTAAAAATGCAAAATACATATTAATACACTTGGAAATTTGTATTTTTTCCTTTATAGATGGCTAAAATAAAACTTACAAAATACAGTAAATAAACTTAAAGATTATTTTGTAACGATGACCGTTACCCGAAACTTGATACTTGTAGGGGTGTAATAACTCATCAAATCTTATAACGATGACCGTTACCAGGTGATTATATACTTAGGATTATTAGACACTAAATGTTCAACATTAATTCCTATAGGTAGCCAAAGTAGCAATATACAAAACATGCACTACAACATAATTTGCTTTTAGTGGGATATATTTAGCGACATTTAATTTAAATGTCGCTATTTCAAATTTCTTATAGTGTATATAGAGGATTTAGTGACATTTATTAGACTCTTTAGCAGCATATTGAAAAGTCATACTAAAGTTTTTAGCACTACAAAAAAAGTTGCAGCTACCACTAGTGGAAAAAACGCTATTGGCTGTTACTTATTGGCTGCGGTTTTTAGGCACATGCAGCCAATATGAGTTAATAAAAAAAAAAAATTATTAAGGGCTGCGGTTTTGTCTAATGTCCGCAGCCCCAAAGTTCTTCAACATTTTTCAGAAAATAGAACAAAAAAAAAAATAGTAAAGGGCTGCGGTTTTGTTAAATGTCCGCAGCCCCAAAGTTCTTCAACAAAAAAAATAATTAAAGGGCTGCGTTTTGTTAAATGTCCGCAGCCCCAAAGTTCTTCAACATTTTTAATTTCTAAAAAAAATAGTAAAGGGCTTCGGTTTTTTTAAATGTCCGCAGCCCCAAAGCACCTTCAACGTCTCTTTTTTTCTAATTAACCTACTGTTTTGTTTGCTTCATTGGCGCCTATTCGAAATTCTTGAGCCTTTTCCTCTTCTTCTTCTTCAAACGAAACCCACGAAAATCTTTGCTCTTCTTCTTCTTCTTATTCGAAATTAGCCTACTGTTTTGTGGGTTTGTCCGCATTTTCCTCTTCTTCTTCTTCTTATTCGAAATTCTTGTTCTTTGCTTCTTCAAACGAAACCCACGAAAATCTTTGCTCTTCGAAAGTTCTTAATTTGTTCTAGTTCTTGTTCTTGATAAACCCTAGAAATTCTTCTTGTTTTTATTTAACCCACGAAACCACTCGAAAATCTTGTTCTTGTTTTTATTTAACCCACGAAATTCTTGTTTTTATTTAACCCACGAGATTACACAATCCTTCAAGGTATGATTTTCAATTTGATTTTGTTTGTAGAGATAAAGCCACGAAATTCTTGTTCTTGATAAACCAACTTACGAAATTCTTGTTCTTGTTCTTGATAAATTCTTGTTTTGCATTGTAGAGATTACACAATCCAACTTACGAAAATTCAAGGTATGATTTTCAATTTGATTTTGTTTGTTATTTTTATGTGTTTATGTATTTGATATTATAATTAGTTGGTTAATTATTTAAGTTTTCAAGTTCTTACTTATTTAGGGTTAGAATAATAATTTGAGTCAAATGGGTTTGAAACTTTTTGATAATAAAATGTATTATTGGATATTGTTGTTGGGTTTATTCAATTTTTGGTCCTAGTGACATTGGGCAATTTTTGCGAGGGGAGATGTTGAATATCGCCCTTATCCATGTCTACATGATGTATGTGATGTTCTTATCTTACAATTTAAGTTTTATTGTTTAATTGTTTTAATAATCGAATGACTGACAAAATTTTCATATTCGTGAGTTTAGTGGGATTTACGAGGAGTTGAATTGCCTCGAACCTCCAATAAAATTTGGATGGCTTGATCCTGAGTCTATTAGCGGTGCAAAGAGTGCTACTGATCAAGATGATGTCAAAGCATACGTTGAACGTGCTTTGAAACAATCATTTGAATCTAAACACACATTCATTATGGCTCCATACTATGAAAGGTGATTAGTTTTATTATTTAATTAAATTGAACTTATATTTTGATTTTACTTATGTTCACCAATTCTCTATCTTGTTGATTTAAAATCGTGGCTTTTGTAGTGTGCATTGGATGCTTTTGGTCATATGTCCAATGACAAATATGGTGCACGTCTTCGACTCACTAAGTCGTGGAAATCCCGTGCCTCGCAACATGAAATTTAAATCTTTGTTAAAGGTATATATAACACTATTTTGTCATTTTCGAGCGTAAAGTAGCTTAAACCTTGTTTGTTATGCATGAAACTTGGCACACAACACTATTTGGCATATATTATTGTGTTGAAGTTGTTAGAATTGAAAATAATTGTCATATGCTTGAAATTAAGTGTTAAGTTGCGCTTTTAACGGTTTTGAATGAATTTTGTCATTTTCGAGCGTAAAGTAGCTTAAACCTTGTTTGTTATGCATGAAACTTGGCACACAACACTATTTGGTATATATTATTGTGTTGAAGTTGTTAGAATTGAAAATAATTGTCATATGCTTGAAATTAAGGGTCAAGTTGCGTTTTTTAACGGTTTTCAATGAAATTTGTCATTTTCGAGCGTAAAGTAGCTTAAACCTTGTTTGTTATGCATGAAACTTGGCACACAACACTATTTGGCATATATTATTGTGTTGAAGTTGTTAGAATTGAAAATAATTGTCATATGCTCAAAATTAAGTGTTAAGTTGCGCTTTTAACGGTTTTGAAGCGTTTTTAATTTGGCACTAACATATATAATATTTTTTTTTCCTTAGTGTTTTGAACAAAAAAATTCCATTGATTGCGGCTACTACGTTATTAAATTTATGGATGATATCTTAGAAGCCGTCAAGAATGTCGGGGTACAAAATATTGATTCAAGTAAGTATTTTATTTAATTAATTATTATATATGTTTTTTAAATTATTTATTTATAATATATTATATTATATAATATATGTACTAACTTTTTAATAATAATTGTTTTTAATATGTAGATTATTAACACTCCAAGAGAAACACGCGAATTGACGGATATTGAACTACGCAAAGTCAAAGACAAACTCGCTGTGTTTCTTCTGAATTTATATGTTGTGATATTTTGGCATTTAATTAATTGGTTATTTATCGATGGTTGATTATTGTGAAATATTTATTGTTTTATTATAATGCTAATAATTATTATTTATTAAACAAAAATTATGAAAACAAAAAAAAAATAGTAAAGGGGCTGCGGTTTTTGGCCTGTCCGCAGCCCTTAAGTGCTATCATAATAATGAAAACAAAAAAAAATTAAAAAAAAAAACAGGAAGGGGCTGCGGTTTTTGCCCATGTCCGCAGCCCTTAAGTGTTTTTCTATTGTGCCTATAATGCACTTAAGGGCTGCGGACATAGGCAAAAACCGCAGCCCCTTCCTGTTTTTTGGCTGCGTATTTTGACCGCAGCCCTTAATTATTATTTGGGCTGCTCCAATAATGGCTGGGGTCGTAATACGCAGCCCATAAGGGCTAAAAGACCGCAGCAATTGAGGTTTTTTCCACTAGTGTACCCACACTTATATAGCCATGTTTAAATAAGCGAGGCAAGCTATTTTGTAATTAGGCACACTTGTTGCATTTAGTCATGCTTATTAAGTGTGACAATTTTAGTCTCACTTATAAGCATGGCTAAAAGGTAACTTAAATTAATTTATTGTATGTAAACAATGCAGCCATACTTTACAAGCGTGGCTAAATGTTAATTAAATAAAAAAAAATATAAAGTCAGCCATAATTAATAAGCGTGGCTAACTTTGAAGTAAAAAATATATAATAAAATCAGGCACTCTAAATAAGTGAGGCTAAAATCCCCAAAAACAAACCCTAATTGCACCCGCCTTCTTTCATTTCCCATCTTCACATTACCCTCTTAGTTTATCTCTCTCTCAAAAACCCTGAAACCAGTGCGATAGGCGATGACACCTCCTCCATCTTCATCATCTTTAGTCTCTCTTCTGCTGACAAACAATCTCCTACGTCTTCTGTCTTCACTCTTCACTGGTGCTCACAGTAGGCGGCGGCTTTCTCAGATCTCAGATTCGTTTTTTGATTTTAATACTCGAATTGATTTTGTATTTCTTTGATGTTTATTTTGTTTTTTGTTTATCAGTCTTTAAGTATTACTATTAGGATAAAATTGGATGGTATAAGGACTCGAGATTAGTTCCCCTTTTATGCTTACTCTCAAATCTTCGAAGGCTCATTCCTACATAACAAATGCCTGCTTTTTGCAACACATCTTTTAATGCCAATCCCAGTCCTTATCCCTTTAAATTTGAACAAACATCAATTTTGAATTATGTGTTCAACCCAAATGCCTAATTTTTTAAACATGTTTTTGCTTTTGTGTTGTTCAACATAAAATGAGTCACTGACAAATATTTATGTTGGTTAGAGGTGTTAATGTTGACAATTAAGTTATAATGCTAATTGCAATCCCATTCATTAATCGAATGTATTGATAAAGTCAAGCCGAACTTGATCTTCTTGTTGATTGGTTTGACTGAACTTGACCTGTTCAAAACTTGAACTCATTTGCATATCTGAAAACGACCTTAAAGTTAATTATTTGCACAAAAAGATTAAGTTGAATATATTTAAGAAGATTTATATCTGACCTCTACCTATATGTCATATGGCCCATATCTATGCTCCAATGTCCAACCATGATAAGGATTGGTACTTGTTTCTGAGGTTTCATCAAGGGGGTTGAAAATCTCAATCTTCATCGATCATTCTTGTGATTTGTATGTGTTGGGGTTGTTGCTTGTCAAATTGTATAAACCAGGCTCTTTTGATTTAATTTCAGAAATGACATAGAATCTTTTGGGATGAAACATCTGGTATTGCTTACATCAGGCTGTATTATAACCAGTTTTGTCTTGACTGTTTTGTTTGGTAGATTTGAATTGTTATATACAACACAAATCAGGAGATATTTAAATATATCTAATAATTTATTTGCTAAAATATATGGCAGGCCTTCATAATAGCTTCAACTGCTACTGAGGATGAAATGCGAAAGTGGTACGTTGTTGAGCATCTAGGTCTTATTGTCAATGAACAAGAGTATTAAATATACTTACTTCATGTTGTGGCATCTTCTGTTTTTAGGTATCAAGAGCATGTTGTATGGGGAGACAAAACGCTGAATCTGAAACTCTTGAGGAAGGGCATTTTAACTCGTATATATGCACCAATGGTAAGTTTGATATCTATTCCAAAAAGTAAATCTGATCGTTCCATATCATAGAGAACACAGATGTATGTGGCAGTGTTTTTCAGCCAAGCGGCTAGCGCTGTAAACCTTGATGGTTCTCATTTGGTTCCTAATTCACTGGTTTTGATTTGTTTTTGTTGATCTTTTAGGTCATTGTTCGGGTATCTTCACTTCGATTATTGAATCTGCTTCCACATCTTTGTCAAAGGATAAATTCTTATCTTTCATTGAGAGTTCTAACTCAACCAGACATGAGTCTGTCATTTCCTCGAGGAATGTGAATAGAAATACCGAGTTGCATGCAACTGCTAGGAGGGTTCTGTAGTTTATTGACGTCATTCATGAAGCTGTTGTTCCACCATTGCCTGCACCGGATGTAGATGAAAATAAAATGGTTGAATCACGGTAGATCAGACTTTTTTTATTGATGGTGTTCCTCAATGCAACTCTTAGCTGCGGTCCTGCCTTCATCCATTATAGTGCATCATATTTTTTACTTTTCACTGTACTGGGGACCCTAGTGTTTTGGTCTGGTTTGTTTCTCTAGATAACGAGTAACACATACTTAGCTCTTGTATTGTAACGCCGTTTGTGACATTATTTTTGAGATATCCCCTTGGATATCTGGGTTTTGTTACCCCTGATTGTAACTATTTTGGTTTTAGTATTAATAGAAAATTTTTTGACAAAAGAATAATAATAATAATAATAATAATAATAATAATAATAATAATAATAATAATAATAATAATAATAATAATAATAATAATAAAGATAAAATAAATAATAATAATAATAATAATAATAATAATAATAATAATAATAATATTGAGAAGAAAAAGGATGGGGGTCTTGGCCTTCGTAATATTGAGAAGTGGAATGAAGTAGCCGTCGGTAAACTCGCGTGGCACATTCATCATTTGTCTGAGTCCTTATGGGTAAGGTGGGTCCATGGAGTCTATACCAAAGGTGTGGATCTACGTATCTTCAACCCCACTCCCACTGCGAGCTGGTCCTTTAGGAAGATATGTCATGTTAAGGATAAAATGGCACACTGGGTACATCAACAGACATATAATCTCACAGAGGTTTATAATAGTTGTTGTGCAGATGGTCCTACAGTTCCGTGGACCAAGTTTGTTTGGAATCGGTCTTCTATTCCTAAGGCTAGGTTTATCCTTTGGATGGCTGTGCGAAATAAGTTGAAAACCAAGGATAACCTATTGCGTATGAATGTCCTGGATGAAGATGTGTGCCCTATTTGTTGTGTAGACTCTGAGTCGGTAAATCATGTCTTCTTCACATGCCCTTTTAGTTCTCAATGTCTCACAAGGTTGAGATCCTGGCTTGGCACGTCGTTTCAAGCTACCACCCTTTCTGACATTGTTAAAAAGAGATGGAGAGTTCATGGTCTGAAGAGGAAAATCTTGTTTTTGAGCATCAGCTGCTTATGTTATCAGATCTGGAAAGCTATAAATGACGCAATTTGGCATCGGCGTGTTAGCACGGTGGATAAGATTATGAAGTGTATTCAACAAGAAGTTAATGTTAGGATTTCGATGCTTTATCCTGTAAAGGCTCAAACCGATGTTTGGTTTCGAGACCTCTTTCATTAGCTTCATGTATAGTCTGTTTCTTTTTCTTTGATTGGTGCTTTCTACTTTTGCACATGAAGAGTGATTAGGAGCAACCCTTCCTCGAAGGTGAGTTCCTTTGAGACCTTGCTTTTTTAAGCGTGGCTAAATCTATCAGCCTCACATATAAGCGTGCCTAAATGCATTTTTAAGCGTGGATAGCTGCAACTTTTTTTGTAGTGTAGCGACATAGGATCTACTGACATTTCTCACAAATGTCACTATAAACTATAGTGACAATTTCATATGTCACTAAAGACCAAATTAAGTGTCGCTAAATCACTTTATGGTGAAACTTAAAATAAAAACCAATAATTATTATACTAAAAATATAAATTAGTGGCAATTTTTTTAATGCCACTAAATCCAATGTCGCAAAAGGCTAAATTTATTGTAGTGATGTAAGTAATCTACACATATCAACAAACATTAGAGGGATCCATATGTCCTTTCGAAAATCGATTCCGACGCTCAAGTTAGTATTAATCTCTGATGAGGTACCAACGTAGCTCAATCCCGAATGCACTATAACTTTTAGAGTGGAGGAACTATGCTATAATTTATTTATGGCATGAGACCAAAATAAATAAAGACAATAATTGGTCTAAAGAGTTGAATGACAATGCAATATTAAGAGAACTAGATAGTGCCCGTGCGATGCACGACTTTATTAAATTATATGACATATTTTTGTATTATATTTATATTTATATTTTTGACATATAATTATATTTATACTTTTATTTTTTTATTTTGAATAAATGAGCAAATAGTTCTCATCTTAAGTACAATACGAAATTATGAATTTTTTAAATAAAAAATAACATATTAATTTTTCTAACAAAAATACTTAGCTATTACATTAATTTATAAAAATATTAAATATTATTACTATCAATAACACACATTAAAATCAAATATAAATACATAGAATTATGTAAAATAATTTTATTAGTTTAAACGACAAAAATAATTTTTTCTCATAAAAAATATGTGTGACTAACATGAAAATAGTCACAGCCTAAATCATATTAGAATTAATCATTGTATTTAAGTAACCAATAGTATAAATAACAAATTCAAATCCTAATAATAGTATATTATGTTTTAACCATTTTAAAATATCCAATACACTAAATAATATTCATTTAATAAATGAAATTGAAAACATTTTATAAATATCTAGATAAATGAAATAAAAATATATAGTTTTCTAATAAATTAAATGTGATTTGACCCAAAAAGTAAAAAAAAAATTAATAAGATAATAATATGCTCAAAATAAGAGATAGAAAGTCAAATATCATAATAAGGATGACATCATCATTTAAGTTTAGAGGGAAATTTTTTAATAAGAATGTGACACGTAAGCAATTTCGAAAGGTGATAATGTAAGCCGTGTTTTGTTTTAGTAATAGTTAAGATGTATGTCTATGCTTATGTTACCAATAATGCGTGTTGTTGCGTAGTTGACTGTTGAGGAGTCTTGTGGTATTTATAGTAGCAAAAATTTCTAAACAATAACCGTGATTTGTAAATCACCACAAAAAGACAAAAATAATAATATTAAAATAAACAAAATTAAAAAAAATATATTAAAATAACAAAATACTCACCTTTATAAACCTCATTTAGCCGTTATTTATTAACACCTTCTCTTATATTATATTATAGTAGTAAAAATACCTTCGTCATAGTTACAAATGCCCATGATATCATGTCACTAGATTTCCTATTTTCTTGACTATATATGGGTTTACACCGTTCATGAATAATTATACCGAACAAAATAATAAGTAACCGTCATTTATCCAATCCGCAAGTTATTCTTGCACACACTTCCGTAGTCCCTAGTCCCTATGTTTCTCGAGGAACTAAGCTATAATTTTATTTATCTCCCTCTTAAGAAACCTCTTTTTACTTTTTTTTCGAGTCGGAGACTCTTTTTTAACCGTATGGGTATGAGTTGTAGCCGTCCTTTCCTCTTCAGACTCTAACTATAGTTTTTTATGAGCGGGATACATTAGGTAGGATGATAATGATGACACTTCCTAGTCCGAGGTCTTGCTTAATTTTCTTGCACATATTAATTATTCCAATATTGCGATTTGTGAAAGCATCCTTCTCAATTGATTCTAGAGTCCGACTCATAATTCATAAAAAGAAAAATTGTTAGAAGAATTAATTTAGATAACAAGATTTCAACTTAATTTGGTTCTTAATTGTGAAGATTGGTATGCATTGATCGAGGAGAAGGCTTTATGGCAGAGAGGAAGATCAAATCAATAGTTCCACTCATTATTCATAATAATCATCATCATTATCTTACCCAATATATCCGCCTATAAAAAACTATGAATAGGATCTGAAGAGGGAAGGACGGCGACAACTTAATAATTAATAGAAGATAATAATCATATTCACATAATTATTAATTTTCTTTATATCATGTCTATATTATTTCCATCTCTTTTACTTTTTAAATTGGATTTTCTCAATTACTCTACCAACCATTAGAAAAGATAATTTTAAAGAATAAAGAGAATATAAAATTATAACTTATGTTTCATCAAACTGATTAATGAAAGACAGATGTCACAATGGGATAATTTTTTATTTTTATAAATGAAAGATCTTTGATGTTTTAATAATTTTATAATTTGATATCTATAGGTCCATTAACTTTAACTTTTTGGATTAAACTACTCTTAATATATAAAACTCTACTAATATATATCGAGATGTTTGGTAAATCACTTTTGTGTTAGTATTTTTTGACTAATTTATAGCTTTTGACTTTTAACTTTTGGCTTTTGAACCTTTAGCTTGTTGCATTGGTAAATAAATATCAATGGTTTTTAAGTCAAAATTAATTCAACTGCTGTGGACCTATGGTTGGCCTTCTTCATTGATTTTTGGCTTGTCACTCGTTTTTTCCCTAATAATCAGCCAACATCTAACACCTACTTTACCAAACATCTCACTAAATAACTAACTTATACAGCTAACTCAAAAGCTAATAAAAACAGCAACACTTTCACTAGTCACATAAAACAACAACTATTCTTGTGAGAGACCGTCTATCAAAGAGACTACCTCAAAACATGAAATCCACATTGTTATTTCCCCTTTAGGTTGTATTAATTAGACTATTTAACACATACATATAGTGTTTCTAGTAAAGATAAAAGAAAAAAAAAAAAAAAAAAAAGATAAATGCAACCTAATTGGTTAGTATAAAGATCCTACTTTACGGAAGGGCTTAAAGAAAGAATCTAGATCGAAACAATTGGAGGGTTAAGATGCATAGACCATGAAATTGTGGCCCTAATTCTATACATAATACACTTGTCAAACAATAATAGCATTAAGAATGAGTCATTCTCCAATCATGTAGTAATTTTCTCATGTCAAACGTTAGGGTTTCATCTGATTAACTAATTGACGTTTACCACTCATACTCTGGTCGGCTTCCTGGTGATGTCTAATTGGATAAAAATAACCGTTTTTCGGTTTCAAATCAACGACCAATTAGTATGAACTATGAATTGAAAATTAAAATATTATAATCTAATTAGTGTCTAATTGCATCATTATCTCAGGATTAGTCGCCAACCATTGAGTAATATATATATATATATATATATATATATATATATATATATATATATATATATATATATATATATATATATATATATATATATATATATATATATATATATATATATTTTGAACATTTAGTATTTAATAATCTTAAGTTAATAATCACTAAGTATTACTAAAGTAGTGGGATAATATGTATTAAATTACATGGTCCAAAAAGAGTTCAAAGGATAGGACAAAATGAAAACAAGGAAAACCAAGTCAGCACAAAAAGCCGACTCGGCTTTCCTTGGTTTGGAACTAAAGCCGACTCGGCTTTAGTTTCTGGAAAATAGGTTTTTATCCAGAAGGAAAAGTCGAGTCGGCTTTCCTTGGTTTGGGTATGACCGCCAACTCGGCGGTTTCTGCTGTTATGACCGTTGGTCTTTTTTTCCCGTTTCTTTGAGTAATTACTTTGGATTCCTATATTTATAACTCTTGATTTCTGGAGTTATAAGGGAGTATTAAGGAGAATAATACTCATGAAGGTCATGGATTTATGGCATTGAATTGGATGATCATCAATTTGATCATTAAGGGTGATTATTGTGCCATGACCCTTAAGCTATACTCTTGTAGTATAAATAAGGTCTTGGTGATGAGTTGAACACACACCTTTCTGAAATTCCTCTACTCTTATTCTCATTTGCATGTGCTTTGTCAAGAGAGTAATTAACTTTTGATTAAGGCTTCCAGTTCTTATAATTTCCAAACACATTGTTGTTAAGTGGTATACTCTAAGTACTAAGAGTATATTGTGTTGTTTGTATCTCGTTGTGAATTTCCAAGCTTCAACCCAAGTACCTTTGTAGGGGAAATATCACAAAAGGAATGTGATCACACGCCTACAACAAGTATCGGGTTTCCGGGTAACGGTTGTCGTTACAAAGCAATCTTCAAGTAAATTAGTTTTGTTATTTGTAATTTCAATTTTGTCATCAACAAAGGGTTAAATACAAATTCCCTTTTGTAATTTGTATTTTGCATTATTAAGCTTTAATATATATATATATATATATATATATATATATATATATATATATATATATATATATATATATATATATATATATATATATATATATATATATATCACAAATTCTTGTGAGAGACGGTTTCTTTGAGAGACCATCTTTATTTGGGTTGGCCTATTAGGGAAAATGTAGAGTAAGTGTAGGCAATAAGCTTTAATGGATTGGGCCTGAGAGATGTCTCTCAGAAAGACGGTCACTCAGAACACCGGATGTATATATATTAGTTATATCATATAAAATTGATGATAAGTGACTCATGAATTCAATATATTATATATTAGTATTATACACTTTATTTTTGAATAACACCTGCGCTAATTATATTAAATCAAGAGAAACAAGAGTTACAAAGCTTTGGGGGAAAGGATACATATAGATAGTTTCCCCGAAAGAACCCGACTTCCAACGAGCTACTATATGAGCCACGGTATTACCACAACGACAAACAATACTACTATTAAAACCAACAAGAGACAAGACATGGTGATGCAGTCTATCAAGAAGAAAGAAGAAAGGAGAGCATCCAATCGACTTATTGTTGTTACACTTAAAATAATAATAATAATAATAATAATAATAATAATAATAATAATTCCGAGTACTATCAGTTGGAAAAATAGTAGGAAAACCTATTTCTGAATTTCATCCCAAAGTGACAATTTCCTTTTTAAAAATTTTAAAACTTTTTTACTCGTCTTCGAAACTCTAGTCCAAATTCACTTTTTCCTGCACAAGAAACTAACAAAGTTTCAAACATATGCTACTTTTGAGATTCAAACCTCTGGCTTTAGGTAACAAGGAATTCACACAACAATTCAAGTTATTATTATTAGTCAAATTAGTGTATTAATACATTATTAGTTGTATTAATTGTATCAGTACATTATTAGTCGTATTAGTAATTAATGTATCAACCGTATTAGTATACTAATTAATCGTATTAGTATCATATAAGTCGTATGAGTAAAGTATTAGTATATTAGTAATGGTATTAGTGAAGTATTGATTGTATTAGTATTGTATTAGTAAGTATAATATTAGTCATATACTCATATTAGTGTATTTTAGCACATTATTTAGTGGTATTTGTACATTATTAGCATATTATTAGTCGTATTAGTGTTAGTAAAATATCGTACTAGTGTAGTATTAGTATATTATTAGTACTTTAACATTAGTGTCGTATTTGTTTATTATCACTCGTATTAGTTTAATATTAGTTCTATTACTATAGTAATAATAATATTAGTCATATTAGTGTAATATTAGTGTTTTATTAGTCGTATTAGTGTAGTATTTGTGTTTTATTAGTCGTACTAATGTCTAACTACATGCTTACTCGCTAGTGGGCATTTAGGATATGTCAAGTAGAGGTTCATAGTATGTCATGTAGTGGGCATTTAGAATTTTATCGTTTTTGGATTTGTCGTTTTAGTTAAAATTTACAAGGGCCTATAGATGGTCATATAGGCTTCTCTAATGATCAAATTCCAAACCTATTGTCCATATAAGAGTCTCATAAAAATTTCTTAAAAGTATAAAATAGATTTTTGACGAGAATAAAAGTTGTAAAGTTATTAAAATAATCGTTACACAAACTGTTGTGAAAAACGAGTTTAAAACGTAATTAAGAAATTTTTGGGCTATTTGAAAATGATAATAAGGTCTTAGGGTTTTTGGTGATTTGGTTTTTGGTAATCGGGTAATTAAGAAATTTTTAACGGAGATTAAGGATAATTGATTCAATAATTGAGATTACGAAATTGAGTCTGTTACATTAAAATTCCAATAATAGGTGCGCAATGGGCGGGAGCGCATCGGGCCCCCGAGCAGACCCTTTATTAGATGGGCTTTCAACGCGTCGGGCATTAAATGGGTCAGACTTTTGAAGGTTGAATATTTATTATATAAGGAGCGAGCTAAAACGAACTTTTAATGGATCCTGATTGGGCCTTCCTAGTTTTATAAGTATAAGACCACAGTTCAGTATGAAAATATTAAAAGAAGCATAATGTGCCTCATACTACTAATTACTACATAATACCCTTGATTTTATAATTTTGTGTTAATTTTAAAGGAAATATTGTACTATTAATTCAAGAAGCTTGATAGGCCTGATGATACTACTAATTACTACATATAAAACGGAAATTTAAAACATTTAAGCAAAAAATTAAAATAATCAACTTTTGAAACTATTTCTGAAACTAAGCACTTTTTTGACGGAGTTAAGGTTTATAAATGGTCGCTGTTAATAACAGCGGACAAATAAGTTACAAAACAAATGGACCGCTGTTACTAACATCGAGCAATTTATAGCAATGAAATATGACTAGTCAGCAATCGCCCGCTGTTAGCAACAACGACCCATTAGCTGCCTGAATTCCTCCACAATATTGATCATATCCTCTATTGTTTATATATATATACAAAATGTATATATAATAATATAATAATATATATAGCAATTAAATATATACAAAAGATTATTTACAATTCAATATATACAAAACATCCATAACAAGTTTTCATTCCTCGTCCACCCTATCTAATTGTGACGGCCTAGTTCGCCTCTTACGATAGTAAGTGGCTGTGGTATGACGCTCTGGCAAAGGGGGTGATTGGTATTGTACAATAAGTGCATGTGATGATCCCGCGTCGTCATGTGGATATGAGGATACATCTAGCTCATTTAAATGCCTCGGTGGGGATGCACTTGGCTCCTCACCGGTCTGTTAAGCAGCGGGCTCCTCGACATCAGGAATGAAGTTCTCAAACTGAGAACCCCGAAGAATAGTCTGTGCCATCTCCCTGACCGGGACCTCTTGACTTGTGCGGATCAATGAAGCTACTCCTTGTACCTTTAACAAGAGTAAATAAATGTTTGTAATTATTGTATAATTAAAATGAATTATAAATATTTAATTTCATTAAGCAAATAGTACTTACGAATTCAGTCATCATGTGTGCGGCAAGTGCGTACTGGGCTGGAGAAATAGCACGTCGTTGAGTCATCCAACGACGAGTGATCGATAAGAACTAGGGTAGATAATCAGGCGTCGTAGGGACACACCATTTGCCTGGTCGATCGAAATACTCTGTCGTATGTACTCCTGCCTTTGGTCCCATAGCGCGATGTGGTGCGCATTGATGTCGCTCCAATTCTTCGGAAATGGACCTATTCTGTTTGATCGATGAAGATGAGCATCCATGTTGCACTCTGAAGGAATGCCCTGTACCATACCATACTGGCGCAACACACGCTCATGTAGGTGTAGCTCGACAATGTCGAAGCATATAAGTGGTACAACGCTCCTCCAAGTGCCCACCAACATACCTGAATGCTCAGGCAATGCAGCGTATGCCGTAGCAGGGTATGGGTCCCAAGAAAACTTTACAATTAACATTAATCAATTAATTCATTAGAAAGAAAACATAAATCTAAACAAAGTGTAAGGAGAGAATTGGATACCTGATCATCACTACGCAGATCTAACTTATCACGGTAAAAGCCCACACCTTTAGACGTGTGTGTCCGCGTACGCTTGTCAAATAACCATCTTGTTCCCCATGGAACATCTTCAGCTGGCTCTTGGGGATGAGCAACGACACCACGACCAACATGCCGTAACGGCTAACCGACGCATATATGTTCCCAAGCCCAAAACTGTTCGCATATAAAGTAACAAGTTAGAATAATAATCAATTATTTGACTTTAAGTAATTCAACGTGTTTACTTGAAGGAGTACTAGTGGTCCAGAAATATCCTTCTTTTTTGATGCACGGCAAAGGCTTCTGTATAAGTACGCCAGTGCCCCCGATCCCCAACTATATCCTAGGGTTGATCCAATAGGGTGATATACAACATCTGAATCTCGCCGCTGCTCTTGTCGGCGAACTAACCGACACCAATCAAGCAGAATAGGTACGTCCCAGCGTACCTCTCAATAGTCACCTCATCCGCAGCAACAGAAAGCTCACGGAAGGTTTCAATCAGCCATGTGACCCTCAACGCACTACCTCGACTACCAGGAGGGCGTTGTCCCAATACCCACCTAACTCTGTCTTGCCAGCTATCCAGCTGGCGACCGACCGTGGACACGGTATGTCCCTTGATGGGAAGTTGTGACATTACATCGATGTCCAATAAGGTGACCGTCGCCTACCTAGGGCGAGATGGAAGGTATGTGTCTCTTGGCGCCATCTCTCAACTAACGTCGTGATCATAGGTCGATCAACACGACCATAGGCAACTTGATGATAATCATATAACCTAGCTCTACGAAGATATAGGATGATACGATCATCAATCTCCCATGGGCTGAGTCGAGATGCCTACAATACAGTGTATCAGTGTCTGAAACTTAGGCATCCCATAATGATGTGGTCCTATGGTCTGCCTGCATCGTGAGGATGCTAGGGTCACTAGGGCCTGGAGTTGCTGGATCCATCTCGAATAGCCTAGCTCTACGAAGATATGGGATGAAAGGTTTTGATATAGCTTCAAAGATTACAAATGGATATGCACATTATAACCAACAAAAGCAATTATAACCAACGACCGCAGTCAAGTGTTAATTGCACATTACAAAGACGATTATTGTTTGAACACTTCATATGGAGTTTGGAGCTAGCAAAATGATTAGAATGAAATACAAAGACGATTATTGTATGAACACTTCCTATGGATTTTGGAGCTAGTTGATGATGCACATGAATAGGAGTAGCAATTAGCAAATGCCCGTCAAAATATGATTACATTTTATGAGCTGTGGTGTTTGTACCACATCAAACAACATATCCTACATCATTTAAGATCAAAATCAATTCAAGATCAGTATCTGTGGTGTTTGTACCACATCACACATCAAAATCAATAATAATCAAAAGCTGACTAGTGAAAATTATCCTAGATCAATTAAGAATCAATAATAATTCACAAACTCAACACATAGGGCACAACGTCAACAAATTCATCACAAAATCAACATAAAAAATAGCATCCTTTGCCCTAAAATGTCGACAAAAACAAAATAAAAAGAAAAAGTTACACCTTTATGCAATGCAAGTTTATCCTAGATCGATTAGGAAATCTCCAATTGAAATAAGGAGATGTTTGAAAGCTTTGAGGGTTTTTAATGAAGGGGATGACGATTTTGAAGTTGTAAAATTGGGGGGAAATGAAAAGAGGAAGAAAGCTGGTTGAATTTAGAACGCGCATGCGCCGCTGTTAGTAACAGCGGACGATAACTGAATAGTCAAATTTCAATGTAACTTATTGCCCGCTGTTACTAACAGCGACCCATTGGTTTTCTATCTCCAAGTTTTAACTCCGTCATACTTTCAAAAATTGGTTTTTTTAGATATTTTTTCTTTTTTTTGCTTATATGTTTCAAATTTCCATATAAAACCTCTGATTTCATATATTAAAACGGGCTGGGGTGGGCCATCAAGGCCAGCCCATTTAAAGCCCATTCCTATTTTGTAAAACCTGGCCCAACCTTGGCCCAATTAAAGTAAAACCCGGCTTAGCTCGTATTCGATCCATTGCACAGGTCTAGCCCCAACGTATATCTTACTACTGCATTTGCAAATTGTTGATCATTTTTTTTTATAGAAATTAGTTTTTAGCATCCTAAGCGTATTAGCTCAATTGGTATTTGGTAGGTAGAGCACTATGCAATTGCCTAGAAGATGTAGGTTAATTTGACTTCTACATAGGCTATTATTGTTCACAAGTTTAAATTAATTGCATTTTTAGCGACAAAATTATCTCTCCCCTACTTGAGATATCCTAAAAACCTATTTGACGTATCCTAAATTTATACTTTAAGTAAACTAAATGTCTACATGAGGTATCTTAAACCCCTACTTGACTTTTTTTAAATGCCTACTTGAGGTATCAAAAACTCTATCAAGTAAACGTGCAATTACACTAATCAGTTACCATCTTTTTTCAATAAAGCATTAATAGGTTGCGCCTCTTACGAGACATCTCTCAGAGAGACAATCTCTTTGGAGATAGACTGTCTAAGAATTTGTGTCTAAAAAGTTATATAAACACATATTTTTATTTACTTAATAATTTTATAAAAAAACATGAATGAGTTGTTTGTATGGGCTACTTGTATAAGCTCGTCTCATAATGACACGGTCTCGTACGTGACGATTTTAAATCACAGACTTGATTGGGCTGATTCATTCAAGTTGGTTAACGGGTTGACCACGGTTTCAAATTGGGCTTTCTCCAACGAAGTGAAGCAAAACGACATCGGTTAACTCAACTCTTTAACTTATTACTGTCGTCTCAGTGTCTCAAGACTACCTTCCAGAGCAAAAATGGCGGCAATGAAACTAATTCCACTGAGATCAGTCCACCTAACTGCGTCGTTTCACTTCAGTTTACGGCAAAACCCTATTCATCGGAACTTTGTACGTGCTTTTTCAGCAATAATGTCTCCACCTTCAATGGCGGTCGTCTACGACAATCATGGCCCACCCGACAAACTCACCAAAATCGTTGAAATTCCGCCCGTTGAAATCAAAGAAAATGATGTTTGTGTTAAAATGCTTGCTGCTCCTATTAATCCATCTGATATTAATCGAATTGAAGGTATTTCTTTTGCTACATTTCTTGTAATTAATTAAATTTGCTGTATCTGGATTATTTATTTATTTAGGGATAGATTTATCTAGGGTTTTTATAATAACTATATTTAATTGTTGAAATAGGGTATTTTATGCAGGGGTTTATCCAGTGAGGCCACTTCCGCCGGCAGTGGGTGGCTATGAAGGTGTTGGAGAAGTTCATGCGGTTGGGTGTGGTGTTCAGGGTCTGTCCCCTGGTGATTGGGTCATTCCTTCTCCTCCTTCCTTTGGTACTTCAACTTTTGTGCTCAATTATTTTAATTAACTAGATGGATTTTAATATTATAGTTACTAGTTTGTTCTTGGTGAGCATAGTAGTTTGACCTGAACATCTATTTTCAATGGAGTACAAGTAAAGAGAAGCTTTGAAAGGAACATTTTGAAAATGAGGTGTATTTTTCCCATTTGATAATGATGATACACGCAATTTATTTGAGTATTTTGACCTCTACTTCATAGAAATCATAGCATTGAGGAAGTTGTTTAGGTAGTGTTTTGCAATGTGGAATTTATTTGAAAATGGGAAATTCAAAATTGGCATTCTAATTCATGAATAGTATATAGCATCTATTTACTTCAGATTTTTAAATTTTGATATTTGGCACATTTTACATTGTCTCTGAAATTGGCCAAATTTAACAATTCTGAATTTTAGATTTGTGAAATATAGTATTTGGGTCAATTTAGCTTTTGGAAATGGATTCCAAATTGCCAAACATGCAATTAAAGCTTTGATGTCAATCTTATTGTCAGGCTCTAGCTCTTAAATGGTATTCTAAACAAGGCCATAGGAATAGTTCTTATTCTGGGGGTAAACGAACCAGTTGGAGAAATGTCCTAGCTTATGTTCTTATGCTATATGTATGGTGGGTTGTAAATCATCTTCTCCACTAGCTGATTAGCCCAATATCACGATATCATATTTGGATCCTCATAATTGATCCTGAGTGATTCTGATCCAGACCTGTCTCATAGGGATCTCTTCCAAAACTGCTGATCAGTTATCACTGTTTTAAAGTGAAAAAGGGAGTGAATCTTATAACTTTAAATCAAAGCCAAAGTCAGTGTTTTGCGGAAATGACTTATGCCATACATTTCCAAAACCTAGTTAAGTATTTAATCCAACAATCAACTAATTGTATTTCCACCCCAGTTAAGCTAAAATGAAAACACTCACAAAATTCATAAACATGTATAATATCGATTCATTTCACTGTAAAACCCATTTGCACAATTGCTTGTGTATCCAATGTGCTATTCATTCTCAATCTAGCTAAAAATTTATAGTTTTGTGGTTTTAAATTATAATATAATATATTATAAATACTAGCTTATTAAACTATGTGAACTTCTTTATTACATGAAATTATAAATGATGTTTGCTATCAAGGGTCAACCAAAAACAACTATTTTGTTATCGTGAGGGTAAGATTGCAACATTGCGTCCATTTGTCCCCCCCCATCCTGTTTCTTGTTTATCCAATGTACTTATCACTAAAGGCTTCCTTGTCGAAGTACTTCCATAATAACCATCTATGCAAGCTTGTTGGGTTCTGCTATTTGTTGAAGGGTTACTTTTGGGAGGGAGGTTTATTAATAACCTGGCATTATGCTGATTTGTGGACCTTGGAAAAAATGCGAGGAGACTAACAATTCTGGCAGCACTAAATATCTTGAAAACAAATTAATACTAGTTGTCAAGCCGCAACATTGTCCACTCTTGCGATGTTGTGTGATTAGATAGTGTGATAGCTTAAGTTGATTTGCGCTAAACTATTGATGAGCATTTTGTTGATGCTGTATTTGACTCTTTGTCACGTTACCAAGGAACATGGCAGTCGTACATTGTTAAAGAGAAGAATGTGTGGCACAAAATAAACAAAGACACACCAATGGAGTATGCTGCTACAGTCACTGTCAATCCTTTGACTGCATTTAGAATGCTTCAAGATTTCGTCCAATTGAATCCAGGTGATCTTTATCTTCCTAGCAATGCGACTTAAAATCCAGTGTGCTCTCATCTTTGTTGTTTGTATTGGATGGTTTAAAGCTCCGAATTAATCAGAAATTAGGGCTGCTTCAACTTTGTGCATTTACCCATTTGATGATGTAGACTTAATCTTATTTGAGAATTTGCATTTCCGACAACATATGTGCTCACTATTTTTTAGATTTGTACAATTACTTGTTTATTCACTATGTTGTCAGTTCTCGATGGGGCCAAAATAGATGTGTTCAAACATTTACCTGACCTTGTATAACCAAACCCAACTTTGACCCAACTTCGAAAATGGATTTACAACAATGTAAATACCATTGTGTACACAAGAACTGATTTTGAACCGATCCAAAACACCTGACCCGAAATCGACACGAAACCGACACAATGACCAAGATGAACACCTCTTGGCCAAAGATGCACTTGTCTTTGGTAGATCACAATTAGAGGTGTTCAACAGGGCGGGTCGGGTCAAAATTTAAATGGGCTGAGTCGGGGCGGGTCGTGTCAAATGTTAAACGGGGCGGGGCGGGTCAAGCCCGTTTAAATCCGACCCACTTTGACCCATTTTTTAAAAGTTAATAAAAACAATTTTTTTTATTATATTTTATTACCCGTTGGGTCGATCCACTTATGTTTATAATAATATCATTTAAAAATTTTAAAAAAAGCGGCAAATTTTTTTTCGCAATTAATTGTTACCCGACCCTTTACACCAAGGCCCGCCAATGACCCGCCCCGTTATTGACCCGACCTGCTAATGACCCATTAAAATGTGATCCGACCCTTGAGCCGTTGGGTCGACCCGCCCCATTGAACACCTCTAATCACAATGGACAATATCAAAATGACATTCAATCATGTCACTTCTTATTTATGTGAAGTTGTGGATAATATTTGTTATCAAGAGTCAATTGACAACGTCCTCTTTATCATCACAAGCCTATGGTTGTGTACATGTGAATCGCTAAATTATTCTTAGGTAAGAGCAATTTAATGCCATTAGTTAATGTAATATTGTAACATAATTCTGTTGTTGATCTGACTGTAATCTAAAAGGTGATGCAATTGTGCAAAATGGTGCAACAAGCATGGTGGGGCAGTGTGTCATTCAGCTTGCACGGACTCAAGGTGTCCATAGCATTAACATTATTAGAGACAGGTGCTGATTAGAAAGTTTAACTTGAGCCTTCTTTTACCACCTTGAATTGAAGCTTGTATGAATTAGCTGAAGTCCGAGTACAATATGAAGCAAATTGATATATAGTTCTCAACTTCTCATTAAAATCTGGTCTAATTTGAATGACAGTCTTCCACTTACTTCAGGGCTGGGGCAGATGAAGTGAAGGAAAGGCTCAAACATCTCGGGGCAGATGAAGTCTTTACAGAAAGCCAGCTGGCAGTGAAAAATGTCAAGGATATGCTGGTATATATGAATAATCAATGTTTTTTTACAGTCACTGTAGCCTTTTCAAAGCCTTCACGTATATATTCCTACTTCCTATTGTTGATTATGATAACCTCAAATTCTAGGGAACTTTGCCTGAACCTGCCCTGGGATTTAATTGTGTTGGTGGCAATGCATCTACTTTGGTTCTTAAATTTTTGAGGTTGTGATACTAACCTTACTTCAACTTCTTTTTGTGCCTCTCTTCCTTTGTTCACCGTTCTTAAGGTGATAGTTGCTTCTTTTCTGTTTGACAGGAATGGTGGAACTATGGTGACTTACGGTGGAATGTCTAAGAAGCCTGTCACTGCATCTACTTCAGCGTTCATCTTCAAGGTAATTTTATATAATTATTGTGTTGTGGAGCATCCCGAAGACTAAGTTTGTGTAAAGTGCACAGTATCATGTTATGTTGGTGAATGGTAATCATTTGGAATACATTGTGCTCTTAAATGAATCACTATTATTTATCATTTTCATGATTGTTTCTTTTCCTCTAATCATTGTCTGTGTTCAACGAGTTAAAATGGTTATATCTTAGAAAAATTTCTACAATCATTTATTATGAACTAGGAGGCTATTTGTTCGAGGGTAATCAATAAATGGAAAGGAATTTGTGGCCTTAATTACCTCTATGACTCTGCATTTAGTTTGTTTTTGTTTGCCAATATTTCAATTTGGTTTTACCCAAACTTCCGAAGTCTATGTTTTCACAACCCAAGCACATCACCTTCCCATTTACAACCACCAGTGATGCCAGCCTCGCAAATCACTGCACTAACCACCAGTCTTCTGTTCATCTCTGAAAATACATCTGTTACACGGTCGTCCCTGGTAAGTCAATCCCCTGTTTTTTGAGCAAGAACAATCTAGAAAGGGAAGAGAATCTTTGTCTGAATTTTCTGATTTATTTCTTGTTGATTGATACAAGAGTGGATGTTTCAAGTCTCCCAACTCCCAAGCGAAATCTCGCCACTCACTTACAGAAGTTCTATATTTTCCCACCATTTTCTCATTCCCTATTTAAAGATACTCCAAAACAGCTAACAACTTCCTATAATATAGCTACTAAATTAACAGAATTAAAATACTAATTACAACTACTAAAATAACCCTTGCCCTTTGATTTCTGACTCATCACCTAGACGTTATTGCGATGACTCATATCCTTTTGCCCCTTTCTGCAGTAAGTGTATTTTAGAGCCGTTTTGTCGCTTGTTGCTCCATGTGTAACAACATCACCTACCTCCGGACCAACAATTACAACCCCCCACTTTTTCAAACTCATCCCAGCTACCAAAGTCCAAACCATCCATCACCTTTCACAGCCCATCTACAACTGCTACAACATCACGAAAGCTCCATTGCACTATTATTCACCATCAAATTTTGGAGAGGAAGAGAGAGAGAGAGAACGATACCTCATTCAATAACCCAAGGTTGACTTTAGTTGTCAAAATTGACCGTGACTCCTGATTTAGAGCTTCTATGGCTAATTTGACCTCCCGTCTTTTACTTTTGTTGTGTCTGGTGAGAATTAGCTGTGTTGTATTACGGTTATTGAAGGGCAGTGGTGGCTGGGTGATTGTTCTTTGTGGGCTGTAGAGTGGTAGTGGTGATTGAGATGAGGGAGTTGGTTGTGTATTAAGTACCGTCCCGTTTGGTTATCGGTAGTAATTGGTGATAATGAGAATGATTTGTAATGTAAATTTTCATAATGTATGTCAATCCCATGGTAATGAAAGTTTGATAATAAAAAAGTTTTTTGTTCACAATTTTTCATTCGCACCTAATACCACATGTTCAAATGGTAATGTATTGGAATAAATTTTGTAAAGAAAATGAGATTGTTGAATGAGAATAAGCATGAGCATTAAACTTGTCAAGAGATGTTCTTACCAAAATTACTCAAACTTTTTATCACCAATCCCACCATTTAATATCGGTTACCAAACTGGCCGTAATTATAAGAAAGGAGTCTGAAGTTTAGATGGGAAGTAGCTAAGGTGGTTTTTCTGGAATGACAGACCGGAGAAACCAAATTACTCCAATATTTGGGTTTTTGCATTTCTTTGCTTTCAATTTCCATATTCTTTGTTGATTTCTTTGTTTCCTTATTTTGCACCAAAGTACCTCTAAATCAATGACTTCCTTGTCAACCTAATGTTTGTTGCCAATTAATAGGTGAGTAAGAGCACCCGAACCATTGTGCTCAAGAAATGATCTTTAATGGTAGTTTGCTCATAATATCACGTTCCTTGCATTTGCATTTCTAGGATCTTTCCTTAAGGGGCTTTTGGCTTCAAAAATGGATGAATTCCGATAAAGCTTCGGAATGCAGAACTATGATTGATCACCTCTTGGGCCTGATGCATGATGGAAAGATAAAATATGAGTAAGTGCCTTCCATTTTCTTGTTGCGAATAGGAAAGATTATGTCCTACTTCTAGCTGGATCTTGTCGATATCCATGTTAATAATTGTTACAATGAGGAGCAACAGATTTTGCTCGAGTAATTGATGTTTTTTAATTTGTGATTGTATATGTACCTCTTACTACCGTGTAACAAACTATTCCTTCCAGCATGGAGCTCGTTCCCTTTGAAAATTTTCACTCCGCACTGGACAAGGCGCTTGGCAAACATGGGAGCCAACCTAAACAAGTTCTCACTTTTTGATCATGCTATTTTTGTTGCTTCCGATGCGCTTATCTGAGAGAAAATCGTTTGGAATTTTAATGACTGAATGGCGTTCACTTGAAGTTGAGAATAAAAGGAAATTCATTGCTCATGTTTATACTGATCCAGTGTATTGAATTGTAATATCTACTGTTATCTCTTCGGTCCTTTTGAGTTTACACCATATAACATATATAATGTGAGTTATTTATTTTTAAATTATAGTGCAAATGGAAAGAAACGAAGGGAGAAATTTATTTCTTTGACGTAACATATCTTCGAATCTTGTTACATTTACTAAAAAGATGTACGTGGGGTCACATTATCTCTTATCATCTCATGATCTTCAAAGTTTATTTTTTTGTTATCCAATCTATTAACTGTAAATGAGCAAAATCTATAAATATATTTAAAGAGTAGGGGTAAAAGTTTGGTGTTTGATTTGTATTTAATATCAATTAAAATCTAATTGAAATTAATTGGTGTATATTTTTTCAGACCAAATTCAATTCATATTTTTACATAATCCAAATTGATCCTAGGTCACCTATATCATCAGCTAAATTTTCGAAGCTATTCTTCATATCCAAAAAAAACAAAAAAAAAAACATTTTATTTTAAAATAACAAGTGGCAAATAACATGTGATTGGACCGAGGTCAAGTTGCACATTTTGTGTGACTACTTGTTTTCAGAAACGTTTACGAATTAAAACTCAATCAAAAACTTAAAATCAATGCTTAACACGTCATTTTATAGATCGAATTCATCGTATATATAATACTTTAATATTGAATTTTAATTGAGAACTTTTCTTAGTACGAACTTTGAAAGATGAAAATATGCATGAGTTAAGAACAATTTTGGAAGTTCATTTATAAAAGGAGGCGATGAAAATTAGAGCCCTATAATTTTTCTGAAGAGCTGTGGCATAACTCATCATATTTTGTGATTACATTATTCTTCATATCTGCTTTGTGTTTTCTTAAAATTTATAATTCTAATATTACATCTTTTTCTTGATCATTAAGGAGATTGAAGAAAATGTTTGATCAATCAAGCATTCCAGAATCACGACGAAGAGGATATTTAGCCTATATATCAGAAATACCGTCTCTCACAACAATTTGTGATTTCCATTTTGGAAAAGAAGAGGATATTGATGTTTTAGCACAAAAATGACAAGCTTATCGAAAGTCGATCATTGAACGTTCTCCTTTTCAAAAATATAGTCCACAGCCTCTTCCACTGTGTCAACAACCTACATAAGCAACACCAAAAGCATTCAAGCATAAACAACAATAGGTTCTAGACTTAGACCGTTTGGTTAACGGTACTAATTGCTGGTAATATGAGAATGATTTGTATTGTACATTTTCATGATATGTATCATGTCATTCCCATGGTGATGAAAGTTTGATTGTAAAAAAAAATTTATTCACAATTTTTCATTATCATTACCATTTCCACCAATTAGTACCGAATACCAAACTTTAAGTCGACAATCGGACTACTTAGCAGCATGCTCACATTCCAAACTTCAGCGTCAAGAACTATAAACTAGACTAGGTAAGACGCCGGTTCATAGAAGCCATCTTAAGCAAAATACTTCATTGATCACATACCTTATCTGCTGGAAATTCATCATCATTCTCTTTTCCTCTAAAAACCCCAGTTCTAGTCAAAATAGAGAACCAAGGAAGCCCAGCCTGAAATAGCAATATAATTATATTATTTGCAAGCACGCGGTACATCCTTTTAGTATCAAACAGAAATTTGAGGGGTGTTTAGTATGAACTTTTTAATACCAAGTAAGGGATTCAGTTACCATTACGCCACAGTTTTTATTTGGTATAATATTGGGTTAACTCAATCCCTTTCTTGAGGGTAATGAATACCTTTATTTTGTTACCACCCGTTCATCTCAAGTAACAACTTATGCTGCTACTCTTGTTGGTGTTTCTATGATCACGTAAGTGTTTTCCTTATATGTTGTTATACCAAACAACATATAATTACAACCCTTATCATTTCCCTTTCCATTACATTTTATGTTCCCATACCAAACACCCCTGGAGGCCTGGATACTAACTAGAATTCATTACTACAAGTAAAGCAAAGAGACTAACCTCTTTTGCACCTTTGATGTCAACCGAAGGGTTGTCTCCGATCATATATAAAGTTTTAAAAGGACTAATAACACCAGAATCTCGATTAGTAGTCAATTGATTGTGAAGTTGCCGCAGGGCAGTTTCCGCATTCTTGAAGGCAAGTGGATTAGGCTTTCCGACTGCATAATATTGCAGAGGATGGGGGTGAATGCTGCCCAATCAAAACACACAATATGAAAGCAAATCAGCACAGAAAGAATCAAATTGGAGAAGATATCATATAGAGGAAGATGCTGCAGTGGGAAAAGATGCAAAAACATCAAGTAGCCAGTGATACACTAGGTAAGAAATGCGCTACCCTATGTTACTTGGACTCGGGTACTAATGTTGGATACTGATACATGTCCAAGTGTCGGATACGTCTAAATATTCAATTTTACGCTTAAAACGAAGTGTCTAAGTGTCATACCAATGTCCGAGGATTAAAGATCGGACACGGGTACGTGAAGTATAATTAATGAAGAGTCCGAGTAACATAGGCTATCCCTGATAATTTGTGAGTTAATGTTATTCTAAATGATAACAATCTCGGAAATAATTTTCAGCAGTACCAGTCAAAGATCCAGACAAAAAGAACTCTCCAAACAACTTTTTTTGAAGGTTTATCTTGTTTAAATATAGTTTTTGTGAGCACATTCACAGGATGAACCGACCAAAGAGCAGGAAAAACATAATTGAGTATCTTGATGTCATAAATCTACAGGAGATGAGTGAAATCAATGAAAAGAACAGTTATAACCTCGGTGGTTTTGCCCCGACAAACCATTTATCATCCATACCTGTTGAAGACAGATTGTAGAGCAATCCTAAATGCGCCCATGCCAAAACGTTCAGTAGGGAATGCACCCTAATTTCAGTGAATACATTAACAGTAAATAACAGACTGTAGCAAGTGATTTACACAACTCTATGGCCTAGGAAAACTGACCTGGTACTTAAGATCATCATGGGCAAAGTATAGAGGAGGTTGACTTTTAATTACTCCACCGGGAAGGCCTCCAGTTCTTAATATATCACAGAGAATCTACAGATGAATTAGTGACTACAAATAGGCCATAAGTAGATACAATGTAGAGTGAAATTTGATGGAAAGTTGAAGACATTGAAGTGGATTGTACACAAAAACAACCTGAATGTCCCTGCCCCAGTCAACGGAATCGCTAACAACAAAAACTGCCTGGACATTGTGCGAGCAAACGTAGTTTCTTAGCTTTTCCGAAGGAAAATTTGTTGTCCATCTTTTATGAGGTGCCAGAGGATCGATGTCGTCAAAGCACAACGCATAGTCGTTTATAGAAATAACATTCCTGGGAAAATGAAATAAAGCCATTGAAATAACATTCCCGAATTAAAGTAAGTCAGAGAAAACGATTATGAGTGTCACATGATTCGCCAATCGCCTCGCGAATAAAAGAAAGCGAATTATGGTCGGTTTTAGGCTATTTTTTAATTATTTTGAGCGAATCACGAATTCAAAAGACGAGCTAACTAGCGAATTATGTTTCACATGACCATACTTGAATCCATACTCAGACATCACAGCAGCCGGTTCTCCTTTACCAACAGCAACAACCAATTCCTTCTCAAACCTGCTCAATAACAGAAAACATTAAGACAAGACAAATAAGTCTTACCAGCAAAAAATAATTAATTTCGTTTTATACTTTTGTAAAGAATTGTAAGTATGAAACAACTACTTCGAAGTTCTATGTAATTGCATTATGCTTTATAACTGTATTACTACCTATGTGCTAGCTGTTTGAAGGGTGAATGGCCATGTAAAACCTGAAATAAAGAAGAGAAAAAGTAAGATATTAAAATGTGGTAAAGTCGCCGAAATGAAAACCACCCACATTTTGTATAACTTACCTGTGAAGCATGAACTTCAACACCAAACACTTTACTCAACTCAATAGCTCTCTTAGATTCACGAACTCCGCCCCCTATCAGACAAAAATGTTATGAAAATACTTAGTCAAGAACACTTGAAGACGATTCCCAGTGATCAAGGTCACTCAAGAGACGTCAATATATGGTGCATCGTCCTTATGTTGAGAAAACATTGTTGCAAGCAGAAATAAAAAAAACATAACATGTTTTCCAAATCAATTGATGCCAATGCAAGTGTAAAAGGATTGTACCATTTGTTAGAAAGACATAGGGGATCTTCAAGGAACCTGCATTCACAGTCATCAATTTCTCACGGTAAATAAAGCTATCATCATCTTACTCATTGTATCCCGCTCATATGTAACTATGATCAGGGTCTGGGAGGGAAGAAAGGCAGAAACTCATACCCATAAAGGAGAGTGCTGCCAAAGAGTCTCTCGACTCGAAAAAGATCCACAAAGAAAAACCCAAGAAGTCAAAAACATAAAAATAAATAAAATGCATATAAATAATAAATAAAATAGGTACAAATGAATGAAAGAATGATATGTAAAAAGATAAAGGCAAACACAAGAACACCAACTGGTAAGTGCAAGAGCTCAATAGTCTAAGACATGGATAAGGCACCTCTACAATCTACATAAACAAAACCAAGAAGCTCCATAAATCCATTGCAGTATGAAAAAGCATTTATGAGCACCTATCTTAAACCCAATTGACAACATGAGCTGGAAACCTTCTACCAAATGCTACATACATGATCTAATTTCGTTTGATCTAATCAAACCTAGACTATAACTGATTTTGCACTGAAAGAGTATATTTTATCAAAACTTCAATTGAATTCGGCTCATGGCATAAAATATAAAGATGTGACGGTGTTTTATGCTAATTGTAACTTACCTACCACAATCCTCCTCCTTTACCGAGCTAAGAACCGAGTAATCAATGCTGGAGTTGCATTTACTGGTGGAGTTTTACCACAATATCAATTGAGGGACTGTATTATTCTCATTGCATACTTACCCTTAAGTCCTCAACACACTGATATTGGGATATTCATAGGTTTCTAATAACTTTAAAAGGTTGCGTTTAAAAACAAGTAATTCATTTCAAATTGTAAATTTCAATTATGAAATGGGTTGTTAGAGTAGGCTAACGAATGCGGAAGCGTGGGCCTAAAGGTGGCACGGAAGGTTAACGACCATGGCTTGAGGGTGTACTAATAAAACATGGTTATATGCAAGTAATAAGATGATTAAAGCAATAAAAGTAAATAAACAAGACACCAAGATTTAAGGAAGTTCACCATTATTTAGGCTACATCTACCATCCTAGGCTAGTGTATCATTATGTGTTTAAAGGATAATAGGAGCTTGAAAACTCATTACAAAATGGGAGGCTAGTGTATCATTATGTGATTAAAGCATTACATTGAGCGGAGAACTAAAAGAGTATGGTAAGGAATAAAAATGGGAGGCTCAAGCTCTTGGCTTGGCTCTACACCTTATACAATAAGTACTACTCATATATATATAGGCCAAGGGGAGCTTGGGAGGCTGAGACAGAAACAGGAGCAAGAAGTCAACAGCCACGAAAAAGAGGCATGCTTCCTTGCTCGACCAGATGCTCGGTTGAGTGTGAGGTCGAGCGGATGGGGTCAGCAGCCTTCTGATGCACGTCTTTCCTTTTCCATGCAATCCACGGTCTCCAATGTTCTTACACCTTGAACCTAGGACTGAAATCATCCCTTTTCCATCCTTCACATGTCAAGAGTCTTCCAATAGTACCATCATTCCCATACAAACAAATCACATATTTTAATGTGTCCTTTACCATCCATTTTAACAAATACTTAAGGTCTTGTAAACATTTTTATTACTCCTAACCTTTAAGCTAAATTTCTTCCGCTCTTTAATTGTCATCTAATCGTATGACTAATCACAACACTCAAGTCACACTTATTTCAATGGTCGAAGTGGCTAAAATCCAAAATTGAATTTCATTGATTTGCCAACTATTAAATTGAGTCAATTTTAGATTTCCAAATGAACTCTTCATTTCCAAACATAGCATAAATGTAAATCTCCAATAAACAATCAGCTGACCAATTACATTTCATGATTTTTTATTGCTTGCAAATCCTAATAGTAATACTCAATTACATCCGGCGTCAGGGCTGCCATGAAACAAATACAATCTCCCTCAATAGAAATTCAATCACTAAGAAAAACCATTGCAAATCAAATACCCAGGATGAAAAAGGCATTGCAAATGAAATAGCCAGAAAGAACAAAGTATCCAAATTGTAGGAAAAACACAACTCAAATTAATGATTATTCATGGGTGAAAAAAAAACTCACAAGAGGGAGTGTATAGCTTTCGAAGAGCTTGAAGAGAACCTCCAATGGGGGAATTACCCCGAAGAAGAACACCATCGATATCAAATGCAATGCCGAAAGCATTCCTGAATGAAGGCAACTCGGAGAAGAAACGGCAAAATAGGGAGTAGAGTTGAAGTTGAGGGACAATTGATGAAACTTGCTTCTTTCTGTGTGAATTTGATGATAGCTTGTACATGGATATGATTCTATGCATCTTTGCCGGTTTTCCTCCTTTCTTGGTCTGCTTTGTTCAATGAGGGGGTGTTTGCTAGAATGGATTTGGGGAGCGAACGAGAATTTTTCATTGAGATTTTAAATGGAGGGGATGTGAATTTAAGGGTTAGAGAATGAGACTTTTTGATAGTAAAATTTCAAAGAAAAATGTTGATGGGAGGTGGTAATTGAGGTTGGAATACAAGACTTGAATAAAAGGATATAATTTTTAATTAAGTCTCATCTTTTATTAGAGAAAAACATGAAACATTTTATCTTTAAGGGGTCGCTTGGATTGAGAGTAGATATTTAAGAGGTGATAAGAGTCAAAGTAGGAATTTAAGGTTAGTTAGGTAGGTGATTAAATGAATTTGATTGTTGGAGAGGTAGAAGAATAAATTAGAAGGTAAAGAAAAAATAGAGAAAAAAGCAATAAATTCTCTTATTTTTAGGTATTTACTTTAAGGGGAGGTGGAGGAATTATTTACCTCCAAATGAGTGAAATCAAATTCTTTAATGCCCAAACTCTATTGAAGACATAAAGATAACTTTAATGCCCAAACTCTATTGAAGACATAAAGATAATACTTCGCATTTACTTATAAAAATATATTTGATTATTTATTAAGTAATTATTAATTATCAATTCACACCGGTTACTTACCGATGAGCAGACGTTAGGTGCACATGGTTTGTTTTGGTCTAATAGTAGTATCAAATCAGACCATATCAGAAATTCCGATTTGTAAATTTTCAGATCACACCAGGGCATTTGTTGTTCGACAGCGGAAGCAAGGTCGATTAACAATAAGGAAATTTGAACAAACAATAAGAAAATGACACAAGAGATTTAACGTGGTTCACTATCAATGTGATAGCTACATCCACCGGCACCGAGATCGAACAATGTCACTATGAATGCAAAGATTACAAGATGAATCAAGAACCGATCACACTAAACAATGACTCTCTTGTGATCTCTCTAATTTTTGTGAATTAATTAAACTCTAACCCTAAAATCAGTATTTATACTAATAATTCCAATAAAAGAGGTTATGGCTTTATTAATACAAAGTAACCGTCCTCAAGAAGTAGTTACTGCCAAAGTGAAAGAAAGAAAAAAGTGGTTTTGTACTTCTCGCAGCCCGCAGCCGAGTCGGCTGCTATATTCTTCACTAAACCGCCGAGTCGGCTTCATACTCTGGACAATTTGGCATTTTGATTAGTACCCACCGCCGAGTCGGCTGTCAGCCACACCACCACTAACGCCGAGTCGGCTTAAGCTTCTAGAACAATCTTTCATTTCTACCATTCACGACGACTCGTCTTCAACCTTGGGCAACACCGACGCCAAATCGGCATTCACCACTGTTCATCATCATCAACAATAGTGTTTGAGTCACCATTATCCCAACAATCTCCACCTTGACGAGAACTCATAGTCAACAACTATCTCATTAAACCATTGTGAAATATCTCAAGCCTAAAACTGATGCAAAGCTCGGGCTAAAGCCAAACACCCCCATAAGTCTTCAACCAAGACCCATCACGATAAGTCTCCAACCAAGACCTATCAACATACTCGTTTCCAAGTATAACCACTCATAATGCTCCACCTGCATCACAAGTCCCTCATAATGCTCCATCTACATTACGAGTCCATGAGCAAGCTCTAGCTAGAGACTAACACACCTCCTCCTAGAGCTTCTCATCACCGCCCTAAGGGCCTAAACCAAATAAGCCAGCATAGCAAAGAACCTCGTAGGATTGTCAGGATATCCTACCTTCTTCACCTCCACCTTCTTGTATGTACCCCTGAATGAAACCTGACCACCCTGTGCTTCTCACCAACATCAAGTACATGATCAAATGCCACAAAATCAACGTACACCGAAGTCAAAAACGGGTCAATCACACTGAACCATCACTAAGACCAGACAACACACAGACCCCCTTTGCAGCAGAAGTTAAAGTCATGTATTTAATCTTCATAATTACCAAAGACCCCAAATACGACTCCCAACTTATCACGAAACCGCCCAAAGCAAGATCAACACCAAGTCTAGTGATCCCAATCTAAGTATCAACCAATAAACCAAAACACTCAACATCATTCTAGTACACAAGAACTAAAACAACTGACTCATATAACCCATAGAGAGAGCAACTCTCTACCTGCCAGTGTCCCACCCAGGTTGAGTCACAAACCTGTAAACGACACTAATGGCATGCGCAAAACAAGTACACATCACAACATACTCCAAACACCAAACTGAAACTCCAGACATGTAGACACGCTCAGCCTCAAATTTAGGTGACATAAATGAGATGAACAACACTACCAGTCTATCAACACAGGTCACAAACTTCATGACAACATGCATAATAATAACAAATGGATAATTATGCTTCTTCATGACAAACCTATAGTACCAATAACAAGAAGACTCTAGAATCATCCTCCTAATCAGTACCCATAAATGTTCTCAAACTCTGTTCACACATACAGTCATAACAAGCCATTGTGTCAACTCACTATACTCTAAACCATGCTCATAAGTTGGAGGTTCAAGTGACTCCACAAAACCGGCTACCAACCTTGTTATACCCACAAGAGTCAATGCATAACCTACCACACTTATAGCAATCAAAACAACAATCCCTAAAACGCCCCTATTAGATTCCGTAATAACACATATAGGCTTTGCGAAAACTTTTAAGCTGATGGGCGATGTTCCCTGTAACGACTCCTTTACACTATCCACAAAGTTAAAGACAGTTAAAGAAATCATAGATCACGAGATACTTGGAATAGCATCAACAAAACAATCTGGGGTTGAACAGATATGGTTGAGGAATTAACCTCATACTCTACCTCGAACTCAGTACCACTATCACCATCAACAGAAGCTTCAAAATGCCCAATAGCACATTTGAGCCAAAACAAGACATTCAACATCAGATAGTCCAAAACCCAACATCACCATATCACACACAAACTATTCAAGTCGATTCCTGTGTGTAGACCCGAAATGAAGAAACAAACCCAGTACCTCCTCCTAAGCCAAGTACCAAAGAACATGCACCAAACTCTATTAAACAAGGCCCAATTTACTAGTTCTGTAACACCGTTTTACAATGGTGTTATCCCATAGGTATGAAGCCTAAAAATACCTAAAACACAAAGCATAGGAAATACCGAAACACAACAATCCCAATGTAGCCAACCAATCTCCCTTCCATACAACTTGTCATCACCAACCTAAGCTTTAATCCCAAGCTTCATCTCGTGTTTAACCTCAAACACCTGACGCTTGTCAACCTCAAGATATGTATCCTTGACACATGTATGAAGATTCCTAGAAGACATAACTAGCTCTCTACTTTCACCCATATGTTCCTGTCTATCCTGACCAATCATCTCCCTCAAAGACACTCAATTCCCCATTACAAAATTTTCCACTAAACCCAAATCATCCAAGATCCCAAGTGAAATCAAATTCTTCCCCAATGTAAGAACATGCCTCACTCTGGTCAAAATCAACCTTCTTCCATCAGCAGTTTGTAGTCTCATAGAACCGATACCTACTACCTCACATGAGACACCATTACCAACTGTAACTGACTCTCCAAAACAGGACTCATACGTATCAAACCAATTTGGACGGGGACTCATAGGGAACAAACTACCAGAATCAATAACCCAAATATCACACAATTCCCTCAACTCAACACAACCGACCAATGCTAAGTCTTCCTCAGAATCATAGTTCTTTTTCTGTTTACTTTGAACTACAGCTTGAGATTTATTCTTTAATTTAGGACACTTAGACTTAAAATGTTCTGGTTCCTTACAGTAATAACAGGTAATTTTCCTAGTGTTGCTAGACTCATCCATACTATTACTAGTACCCGTCTCAGCACCGTTATCATAATTAAACCCCTTTTTCTTCCTAGAATATTTCCCGGATTAAAAAAATAGCCCACTCCCACTACCTTTGTTATCACTAGTCGCCTTTTGACGCAACTCCCAAGTGTGAAGTGCTGCCTTCATTTCTTCTAGGGTCAACGAGTCTTTGCCAACCACAAATGACTCAATAAAATTCTCAAAACTAGATGGCAGAGACACAAGAAAGATCAACGCAACATCCTCTTCATCTATCTTGACGTCTAAATATGAGAATCCAATAAAATAGAATTAAGATTTTCTAGATGATCCCGTAAGGGAGTACCTGACTGCATACGAAGGTTGAATAATTGCTGTTTCACTAACAGCTTGTTGGTCAGTGATGATTCCAATTTCAGCCATAATTCTGTTGCCGTCACCTGATCAGCAACCTCCGTGATGATTTGATCATCCAAACTTAGCAAAATGGTAGAATGAACTTTTTCCTCCAATACTGCAAATTGCCCGTCAGTTAGTCCGTCTTCCATCCCGCAGTAGTACTCTTTGGAGCCAACAGACGCCAAATTTGTTGTTGTTTCAATAAAGCCTTCATCTTTATTTGCCATAGCTGGAAGCTATTTTTTCCGGTAAATTTTTATATTCTTATTGTAGAATCTCCAGCCATTATTTCACTCAAAAAAAACTCTCCTACAAACTAAACATGAGCTCTTGATGCCAATTGTTGTGCGACAGCAGAAGCAAGGTCGATTAACAATAATGAAACAATAAGGAAATTCGAACAAACAATAAGAAAATGACATAAGAGATTTAACGTGGTTCACTATATAGCTACGTCCACCGGCACTGAAATCGAACAATTTCACTATGAATGCAAAGATTACAAGATGAATCAAGAACCGATCACACTAAACAATGGCTCTCTTGTGATCTCTCTAATTTTTGTGAATTAATTAAATCCTATCCTAAAATGGGTATTTATACTAATACTCCAATAAACGAGGTTATGGCTTTATTAATACAAAATAACCGTCCCTCAAGAAATAGTAACTACCAATGTGAAAGAAAGAAAAAAGTGGTTTCGTACTTCTCGCAGCCCCGTAGCCGAGTCGGCTGCTCTATTCCTCACCAAACCGCCGAGTCGGCTTTATACTCTGGACAATTTGGCATTTTGATCAGTACCCACTGCCGAGTCGGCTGTCAGCCACACCACCACTAACGCTGAGTCGGCTTAAGCTTCTGGAACAATCTTTCATTTCTACCATTCACGACGACTCGTCTTCAACCTTGGGCAACACCGACGCCGAATCGGCGTTCACCACTGTTCATCATCATCAACAATGGTGTTTGAGTCACCATTATCCCAACAACATTTATTACACCAGATCACCAGACTATTCTACAACGGTTTGGTTTGGTCAAGTCAACAACTTTTGCTTTTAAAATCTTTTTCTAGGATAATGTATTTATTTATGCAAAAATTCTGCACGTTCAATTGAATCTATATAACCCATGATTATTATTTAAAATTTGATAATTTATAATTAAATAAAAGTTAACACAAATTATGTAATTTAATCATTTGTAATGGATAGAAGCATAAATTATGCAAAATAATAAAATGTAAAACATAAGCTTTTAATGGACAAAAATCAACTAAAATGGACAAAACATAATTATTGAAAACCTAACACAATTTAACAATCATTCTCTTAGTCATTTCTCAATATTAATAAGTGAAATTTAATGTTAAGTGCAATTTTGATGCTCTTTCAATTTCATTCACACAATTTCTTATCTTTTTTTATTTATTATCATTATCCACCTTTTCTTTAAAAACAACACTTTTCTCTCTAATGCATATTATTCGTACAGATGGAGTATTCAAATTATGAAATTATATTAAGAGTTGGGCATGCAATATTAGCATAGAGTATTTCACTTTATATTATATTTAAATCGGTTTACGCTCTTATCTAGTTTAGAGTATAAAAATAAAAAGCATACCAAAAAATATAGTAAGTATTATGTAACGGAGAAAGTATTTGCTAATTTCCTAAGGTCACTCTTTGACTATCTGTCGTCTCTTGGCAGAAGTTAAAAGGGCATGTCCCATTTTGGGTTTCTGGGAATTGCAAAATATGACCGATTGAAATATCCCTTCATCTTCATCACCCATTAGCATATGGTCGGTATGTTTTCATTTTTATCCCCTTTAAATAATATCTAAACTAAATATTATATGCATATGATGATTTAGAATTCTTCATCAAGGTATCTTTTTAATTCATGGTTGTTGGATGTTCATTATCCAAAACTATTTTCTTTGGATATTGTTTGCCTATTTCAATATAAAAATTACATCTTTGTCTAATTCCATATCAATATTTAGTAATTAAATTAGGTTTTCTTTGTCAAAACTCTGAAATAGGATTATTTAGCTGAATTTGGGCTGTATTCCTAAGGTTTCTATCTGGGTTTGTATTCAATTTGTAGAAAAATGGTTAAGGCTATTGGGTTTAGTCCAGTAAGCTATTATGTTGAATCATCTTACCTTTGGAGTCAAAATACAGTTGTTTTTAACAATTTGAGGATAAAAGGATGTTCTAGGGTTTCTATTAACCCAATTGGAAAAAAGAAGCTGAAGTTTATACTACCAATTAGAAGTAAAGCTAGAGAATTTAGGCATTTTAACTCGGTGGGGTTGGACCGGGTTTTAACAAGTGTGGATGAGGATGAAATGAGTGAAGGGTTTTTTGAAGCAATAGAGGAATTAGAGCGGATGACTCGAGAACCATCGGATGTTCTAGAAGAAATGAATGATCGATTATCGGTCCGTGAGTTGCAGCTAGTTTTGGTGTACTTTTCACAAGAGGGAAGGGATTCATGGTGTGCATTAGAGGTTTTTGAGTGGTTGAAGAAGGAAAATCGCGTCGATAAAGAGACGATGGAGCTAATGGTTTCAATCATGTGTGGGTGGATTAAGAATATGATTGAAGGTGAAAAGGAAGTTGGGGAAGTGGTTGATCTTTTGGTGGACATGGATTGTGTTGGTTTAAAACCCAATTTTAGTATGATGGAGAAGGCCATTTCTGTTTACTGGGAGTTGGGAAAGGAAGATCAAGCTGTCACTTTTGTTGAAGAGGTTTTGAGAAGGGAAATCATGTCCGTCGACGATGGTTCGGATGTTGTACATAGAGGAGGCCCTGCAGGTTACCTTGCTTGGAAGATGATGGTAAAATTCTCATTTTCTGATTCTTTCTATTTTTGAGTGTTATTTATCAAATGTCATATTACTAGATAAATATGCATCACTTATGAAAATGTTTATCATTACATGTGGAATTCAACTAATTTGATAATGAATTGGGGTGATTGTTTATGAAAATGTTTAAAATAGAAAATTGCTCTAGGATTCAAAGCTCTGAAAATCTACATGTCGAATTTTGAGCATTGTGCGAGGTGCTAATATTTTTAAGACTATGGTAGTTGATTGCCTTCATATGCTCGGAAAGTCTTTGTGATAGGACAAACAGGATAGGACAAACAGGAGAGCTCACCCAAAAGACTAGCCTATTAGGTGAGAGAGCCCATTTGCCTGTAAACCCCACACCAATTGCACTTTACAGCCGATGTGGGATAAGTCTCATACCTTGCAATGGAACATAACAGTTAGTTTGGGCGTCATAGCCTGGGATGAGGATATATTCATGCATGAACCCATGTTTCTTGGACTCGGGTATTGATGTTGGATATTAGTAGGTGTCCAAGTATCCTATACGTCTAAATATTCAATTTTACGCCTAAAATGAAATGTCTAAGTGCCATACCATTGTCCGATCATCGACAATCGGACATGGGTACGTGAAGCAAAAGAAATAGTCCGAGTAACATAATGAACTGATGATGATTCACTAAATTCATTTTAAAGTATGACTTTAGCTGATTAGACTTCGCGTTTTCGGTGGCTTCATAATATTGATCAGTTAGAAGAATACCAATGAAGCTGTGATCGTCGCTTATTGTCAGCAAACCCATTGTTGGTCATTTTAGATTACCATTCACAATGAAACATATCCTTAATCCGTGTTCGTTAACTTTAATGACATAGATGTTGCATTATGACAACTTGGAAAAGACTTCTATTGTGATGTCTTTATGGGTAGCAGAGGGGTGGTTCTTCGTGCTTTTTGTTGCATTTTTTCTTGGAAAAGTTACCATTAATAGTACAATCTTTCGTTAAAATCCCTACAGTAATACCAAATTTTGATCAACTATAAATAACACCATAGTTACATGGAACGTGGAACGTAGCCACGTTCCGCAATCCGAGAACGTTCGTCCCCAATCACCACGAAACGCGTTCCGAATTGCTCAAGTTGACGTCCCGATGTAGAAGACCTCTTTCAGAAGGTATTTAGGCCTTCATTTACAAATTAAAGAATAAGAAGAGAGAAAAAAGTGATAAAACCTAGGAATCTAAATAAATTCGACTTGAAAATGATTTCTAAAACCAGAATACTCATTTTTATTTAATTTTGTTTTCAAATATATATTTTTACACATACTGTATCTCGTACCCAATCGTTTCCGAGTCAATCTAGGTTGCGTTTCGTGTTCCCGTTCCCGTTCCCCGTTCCAAACCGAATGTCGTCCCAGGTAACGATGAATAACACCAACTTAGGAGGATTTTTTTATTAGCTACTTTTTACCAATTTTTTTTTGTCATATAATATGCTATAGTTTGATTTTAAACATGTTAGATTAGAGATATTTTAGGAAAACACCCAAGATTGGCATTAATCAAAATTTGGTATTATTGTAGGGATATAATATAAGCAAAAGATTGTATTATTATGGTAATTTTTCCTTTTTTTCTTTTGTTGTGTAGTTCTGGGTGGGGGTGATGGTTTATGAGCTATCTGTTGGTTTTTGGATGATGATAAGTTCACAATTTGAACTTTTAGGAGAAAGGAGAGTACAAAAATGCCGTGAAACTCGTGATTCGTTTGAAGGAAAATGGGTTAAATCCCGAAACTTACAGCTATCTAATTGCAATGACGGCTGTGGTGAAAGAGTTGAATGAACTTGCAAAAGCTTTCCGTAAGCTAAAGAGCTTTGCTAAAGCGGGCCTTGTCGCTGAGCTGGACGAAGATAATATAAGGCTTGTAGAAGAATATCAGTCTGATCTTGTTAATGACGGGATCCAACTATCCAGCTGGTTGATCGAAAAGGGAAATTCTTCGGTACTTGGTTTAGTTCACGAGAAGCTCCTTGCTATGTACATATGTGCTGGCCACGGGCTTGAAGCCGAAAGACAGTTGTGGGAGATGAAGCTTTTAGGCAAACAGGTCGAGAGATACTTTTACGACATAGTGTTAGCCATCTGTGCCTCTCAAGGCAAGGAAGGAGCTGTTTCTAGACTGCTAACGACATTGGACGCTTCAAGCTCTTCGTCTAAGAAAAAAACTTTATCATGGTTGCTCAGAGGCTATATCAAAGCCGGGAATTTTGAATATGCTGCAGAAACAATATCCAAAATGCTCGATTCAGGGTTGCAACCCGATCACTTGGACCGGATCGCTGTTGTTCAGGGACTCAGACGAATGATACAACAACGGAAGAGTATGGAGATCTATCTACAACTGTGCAAGCGCCTCTCAAATGCGGACTTGATCGGACCTTGTCTCATATATTTGTATATAAAAAAATATCGGCTTTGGATCTTAAAGATGATCTAGGCGACGATAGAGGAGTTACTCAAAAGTTACAAAGAATACTGCTGCTGTGTTTTTGAATGTTGCTAAGGATGTATGTGTATATGAGTACATATGTATATATTTGTGTATATCACTGTTCTTGAAACAACCAAGATGTAGGTGCCTGTGAATGGCAATTTTACATGTTACAAGATGGCTTGAGTTAAAATCTTCTCAAGAATGATATTGAAACCTTGAGCTTGTTCTGTCTGTAGATTTGTCAAACAGATCGGGTTTGTGTTGAAGTCATATGTAATGGGTTAGAAACCTTTTGATTTTGATTTGAATCTAATCAGTTTAGTTAAATGGATTGGAAATTACAATTTTGACTAGATTTGTAACGGATCATCTCAACTTGATTTCGATCACTTAATCCGTTTAGAGTTTTTGTTTCTATTTTAGGGTTTTTAATATTGATTAAATCTTATTTTTTAAACCTTAATTTTAAATTTTTAGTTTATAAAATATTTATTTTCTATTTATAATAAAAAAAATGGTATTATAGTAAATGACTTAAGTTTCAAATTATACTAATTGATTTGAATAAAAATTAATTCTTATAATTAAAGAAAAATTATAAGAAACTACTTAATTCATAGGCCTATTTGTAAAAACTAGCGTTTAACGAAAAATGTTAGTTAACCGTTAAGTTTGAGGGTTTGACCAATTTTGAGAGGTTAAGTTGTATATGTGACAGTATTTCATTAGTTCTCATATTTTAAAATAATTTAAAATTAAAACATATAAATAAATTAACATAAAAATAAAGATAATTAACGTCATTTTTACCCATCATAACGATTTTTTTCTAAAAAACGGGCGTCGTGATTTTCCTTAAGAGATAACACTTTCGAAAATCCGGTCAAAACAAGTACTTATTTATCAATTTTTTAATAACCCATCATAGACAACTTATGCTCTCAAATTGGTCAAACCTTCAAACTTAACGGTCAACTAACATTTTCTGTTAAGTGGTAGTCATTTGCAGAGAAATATATTAGATTAGATAGTTTTTTGTAAAAAAATTACATACGGTAGTTTATTATAATTTTTCCTATAATTAAATTGGTTATATATGTTTTTTTCACATACATATTTGACCTTAGTCTAACTCATTTAATAAAAAAATCAGATAGTCAATATAAATAATCAACTGGGTCAAACATCTCGATCCAAACTGTTGGATTCATGTTAGGTTAGCTTTTGTCAGGCAACCTATTATTTTTAATTCGCAAAGTCATTGAACAATCATTTATTTATGGAAAAATTATCGTGAATAATACGAACTTTTACTGATTTCCCTACAATAATACGAACTTTCGATTAACCCTGAATAATACCAACTTTAATGTGGATTTCCCTCTAACATACTTACATATTGGTAACCTACAATTGTAGGTCACCTTGCCAAAAAAAAAGGAAAATAAAGAAAATTAAAATGCAATAAAAAAAAAAAAAAGAAAATTCCCCACCACTATTTTTTTGGTGGATTTTTATTGCATTTTTTTTTCTTATTTTTTTATTGCATTTTTATTTTTTTGTATTTTTTTTTACAAGTTGACCTACAGTTGTGGGTTAACAACAAGTTAAGGATGCTAGAGGGAAATCCACATTAAAGTTGGTATTATTCAGGGTTAATCAAAAGTTCGTATTATTGTAGAAAACTCAGTGAAAGTTCGTATTATTCACGGTAATTTTTCCTTTATTTATTTATTTTTTAACTTTTCCAACGTTATGAAATTTTCTTTCTTTTGTTCGTTGTTAGTTACTGTTGAATCAGGAGCCAATTCTCGCAACGCCGATAATTACTTTGAGCACCTCGTACTACACTTGAGAGTGGTATAGAGAGTATCATGAGGTTATGGAATGCTAAAGTTTGGGTCTCTTGACCATGTGATGATTGATGATGATATGAGATGTCTTGATGGTGAGAAGACACAAAGTAAGGGAGGTTTTGAGGTGTGCTCGAGTTGTCGACAAGGTTTGGCTCGGGCGAGCCTTAAGATAATAAGCTTTCAGTAGCTCCAGAGAACATGCTCGACCAGGTCGAGCTAGGGCACTCGATCAAGCCAAGGCACAGAAGGCATATAGCGGGATCATTGTGCCGCTCGACCTGAGCGAGGAGTAGCAGAATCCTTTCGCTTTTATAGCCACGTGTCTAAATGCTTTCAATGTGTCTTAGGATTATAAAAGTTGTCTTGGGAGACCATTAGGGCATTAGAGAGAGCTAAATACAAGGGTTTGCTAGGGTTAACACCAAGACAATATACTCCATTGTATTGAGCTTATTTGTGGGAGATTGAAGTAAAGCTTCAATCTTTGCTTTCGAGCATTATTCTAAAGCTTGTAAGGTGAGTCATTTATGTAATGTTGATTTCATTAATGACAAGATACTTTATTTGAGGGGGAAGTATCCTTAGATACCTCATATATTTTTTGTGTTTGTGTTCTTTTGTCGTGCTCTGTTTTTGTTGGTTGTTCTTTGCATCATTTTGTGTTTGTTTCTTCATCAAAGTATTAGCACATCCTCAACAGTTACAACAAACAAAGAATTTTGATTTTTTTGATCAGTTTCTTTGCGTTCTATTGATAAAAGCGAACATACCATATCAAGACTCGGTCACAAAGATGCTTATTTTGAGATTTAAATTTTCCTCAACTTTTTGGTTGATAAGCCTATATTTTTTTCCAAGTATTCCTTTTTGGCTGCACTCTTTTCGGCCTGTGGCTGTGATTAGGCCTTCACAGAAGACTTAGAAATGGTCCATGGAAAAGTATTTGATACCTTCCATTGTTTGGAATTTGACAAGAGGACTTGGTCATTGTTGTACCTTTTTTTTTTGGTTGTTGCAATTTATTCTTCATATAATTGTCATTTTAAATTCACCATTAGGGAATCCTGCAGAATTAATCAGTGATCTAATCTAACATCATGAATCATGCTGTTATTTAAGGAGAAAATCTTAGTAAATAACGGTTATTTGTAACGTTAACAAATCACCCTTATGTGGTACGATTTGATAGGGCGAGAGTTTTGTTGTTTTGATTTATCTTTTTTGTTTTGTTTATTTTATTATTATTTTTTGTCTTCTTGTAGTGATTTGCAACTCACGGTGATTGATAAGAAATTTTTGATTATTTAATTATTGAATTTTAGGTCAAATAAGATCATTAATGGCAAATATCTTTGGATGTGTCATAGTTAGATGATTAGATCTAAGATGCGAATAATCAAGTATCTTGGTCTTGTCATGATCATCGATCAGACGATCACTATTTCGCACAAAGTTAGAATACAAGAAAAAAATTAGCAAATAATACCCCTCGAGTGAGAGGACAAGTGAAAATGGGCACAATCAATTCAAACATCATAGTCTTGTCATCACCATCATTTCCATGACCAAGTCCACAATTACCAAAAGAATAAGTCAAAATGACAGTGAATTGTTGTATACTTGTAGTCTTGTACTCTTACATTAACACGTACTCATTATATTTTCTTAGACTTGTATCGAAGAGAAAGATGATGATTTTTAAAAAATGGTAATAAATAAAGAGAAATAATAAATTATAAGGGTGTTTGCCTATTCAGTACATGACTTTTGACTCAGCTTTTCGGTTGACTTTTGACTTTTATGTTGGTTGGTCAAATAGTCAAAAAAAGTGTTTGTAAAATGACTTTTATATCAGCTGAAAAAGCTGACTTTCAAACCAAAATAAAAAAGTTGTTCCAGTTAGCTTTTTTGGTTTGGTTTTGACTTGTTGGTCACTTTTTCTCTAATAAACAGACAATAGTCAATACTCAAATTTACCAAACAATCTCCACAAACAGCTTGACTTTTTCAGCTAGCCAACATTTCTAACTGGTCAAATAAGCCAACTTAAAATGCCAACCGTCAACAATCAATTGCCAAACACCACTGAATGGATGAAAATAAAAGAGACTTATAATATATGGATGAAATTAAAAGAAAATGGTGAATCATTGTCCAAAAATAAAAATAATAAAATATAATGAGACGGATCAAAATGACAAATAATGTAAATTAAGTGGCACGAAGATACTAATCAATCAATACTCTAGCAAATGGGAAACTTGAAAATCATGAATTAAAGAACTAACAACTATGCAAAATTAATCAACAATAAACAGCACAAAGAAATCAATGTAATTCATCAAGTGTGAGATACTCCATCATCATCTCCGGAGGGGAAGGACAGTGACAACTCATACCCATAAAGGAGAGCGCGACCAAAAGAATCCACCGACATGTTCACAGTCCATAATATTTTATTGATTAAAGTAAGATCGTATTGTCCATTAAGAATTACTTTTTTTATTTTCTATGGTATTGTCCATTTAAGATCGATATAGTTTTATTTTTATTCCATTCGAGCTTAAAACCGTAGACAATGTCCATCCATGGACGTAACGTCAAAAGTATGACAAAGATTTATTCTCCCTGTTTCTGATTTTACATATAGATGTTCCAATGAATTTATGTACACATTGTAAGCTCCTTTTTCTCAGTTATGTACAGAAAATCGCACATTTACGACCCCCTAAAACCTACTCGAAAGGTCTGGCTCGAGATGATCGATATTTATACCATATAATCTCATCTAAGACTATGATTGGCCTCGAGGTGGAAGCCATAACCGTGCATACGCAACTTTACGCTAAGTTTACACTTACAGGAGTAACCGATTTTAACATCCATCCATGGACATAACTTCCAGCTCTGCCCACCAAAGAGGAGATAGTTTGGGGATTGCCCCATCAGGCCTCATCCCCGTTACTTCTCTTAAACGGGCGGCAACATCTCTTAAAGTCGGTCTCTCTTGTGGGTCCGGGTGAACACAATCTCTAATGATATGAAATAGTCTCTGAACCTCGTCCACTCCATACGAACTCATTGTTGGATCTATCATATCGTCTGATAACTGATCTTTGTCTAAGCACTCTTTGACCCAGTCGGAAATGCAATTATCCTCCGTGAAAGGCATCCTACCGGTAATGATCTCTAACATAACGAGCCCAAAATTGTATACATTGCTCTCGATATCAGTTAATGAAGCCTCTAACAACTGTTTAGAAGGCGATCTCATTTTTGATATCGCCTTAGATCCGGATCCTTCAGTCCAGAAGCTGAAATCCGATAGTTTGGCTGCGTAATCTTCTGCAAGGTATATGGATGAAGACTGCAAGTCTCGGTGAGGTATGGATGGGTTCAGCTGGTGCATATGTTCGAGGCAATATGCCATACCCATGATCACACGTAGACGCGTTTGCCAGTCCAAGCGCTCGGCTTCTTTTACTGCAAAGCACAAGCACCCATGTTGTGACAAACAAGCCAAAGTACGACTGCTATTAACATGAACTTTAAAACGAGATAACTCACTATGTAAATGCTCATAGAGCGTGCCGTTTGGTGCATACTCAAAAACCATCATTCTACCGAAAGGCTTATCCTCTTCACAATACCCGATAAGGTTCACAAAATTTTTGTGGTTCACTTTCGACAAAGTTTCGATCTGGTAACAGAAGCACACGCAAATAGTTAGATTCACCTAAAACATCTACGGAAACTGTAGAGGTGTTCATTCGGGTCATCACGTTGATTTTGGGTAGGTTTAAAAATCAAGTCTTCTGTCTATATTGATTTTTACACAATAGTAAATTATTTTTGTAGTCGGGTCAAATTGAATTCGGTTATAAGGTCAGGTAAATATATCGGATCGGGTGTGTTTTGAACACCTCTAGAAAACTGCAAGCACATTGATAGGTGAACACAATCAATACCTTCTTCCGAAACTGAGCTTCCAATTTTCTCGACCAATCCTGGAAAGACTTGACGGAGCTTGCTACAACAGCTATCTCGATTCCACTAGAAAGAGTACCCTTATACACAGTTCCGTCACTTAAAGAACCGATTATGTTGCTGAAATCTTCACAAGCTGATTCAAGTTCTGCTCTCTTAAGTTTTGGTACACCTGCAGTGCAACAATATCGGTTACACCATGCCGCAATAGTAAATGAACGCAATCGTTGCATAACTGATGAACGAATGTGAAGAAATTTTACCCGAGACAAATGCTCGTTGAAGCTGTCCACTTAGACCCGTGGCCCAAGGTTTTACAGTACCCACCTTGCTGCATCTGAGGATGAAAACAACAACCACTAAAGCAACAAACAAAGCAGAGGCTCCCCCAACTAAGGCCCAAATAATAACCTTATGATTTGAGCCGGATTTTTTAGTAGCACGAGATGGTGGATCTGGGGTGCTAGCAGCCTGAGCTGCTGGTGATTCAGGAAGGAGTGGAGGATTTCTCGGAAGAATTACAGCAGGAGCAGGTGCAAAGGATGATGGTGCAAAACGAGATGGAGGTCGCATTGGTTGTCTATTTATGGAAGGAATTTTTGCTCGAGCAGATCTTTTTTTTCTGCTTTTTGTGCGATTTCGGAGGTTTAAAAATTGTATACTCGACAACAAGCTCCTACCGACAGAATTATGTGGCCGACTAGCATACCTGATGGAGAAACAAGAATGGGTTATACAAGAAAATGTCATCTTATGCACCTTATGTAAATTCTTTTAGCTAGAACACGGAAACATAACAAACAAACACATTAAGAGAACAATTTAGACTCTCACTCCCTGCTAGTGAAACATAGTTTGCTAGTTAGTTCACCTTTCGGATTCGCAATTCATTCAAAATGGTTCAAAAATAGCCTAAAACCTACCGTAATTTGCTTTTTATGATTCGTGATTCGCAAGGAAATTAGTGAAATATATGACAGTACTGGTCTCTGCAAAACCTGGGCTAAGCATACAAGGTCTGAAAACAATGCGAGTACTTAAGCACAAATTCGTTTAATGGTTCTCACCGAGAAAGAGATTCAATGTTACATCTTGCATCAGCTGAAACACCACGTAGCTCATTCTCATCAACCTGATGTTCGGATAGCATCTGAAGTTGATTAAGCTCCGGAGATAAGCCATCAAGGTAAGCATTATTGTCCAGTAGACTGAAACGACGCAAAAAAGGAAGACAATGATTTTAACAGATAATTCTTGTAGCGAAAACATGAAAACGAACAAATACCGATAATATACGAAATCATAAGTGGAGCACGAAGATCTACTCACAGAATCAACAGCGAAAGGGTATTCCCAAGGTTAGAAGGGATTCGTCCGCTAAAATTGTTGTAGCCCAAGTCTAACACTTCAAGTTCTTTCAGGTTAGCTATTTCACTTGGTATGATGCCTCTAAAAGAATTGTTGCGCAATACACTGGAAATGAGAATGAGAATATAAACAAGATGAACAACACCAAGGACAGAAATATGCAAAACAAATAAAAAGTTCAAACTGATTAAAAAAAGAAAATTTGACATTAATAATCCAACCTTTCACTCATATGCTGTGAATAACCCGACCTTTGGGTTTTTTTAATGATCTAACCTTTGCTATACATTTGCCCATAAACATACCATATTACTAATAATATGGTAATAATCTAGTATGCTGCCAGCAAATTATGACAAAAAGTGAATTATTCACAGCGAACTAAGAAAAAATGTTTGATTATTAAGAAATAATCTAAAAGATGAGATTATTCAAAGCGGACGAACAAAAGAATGAATTATTAATGTCAACTTTTCCTTTTAAAAATAAAACTTATGCTCTTACATAGATTTTATATGAGATAGTTTTCCAAGTTCAGGAGCCAGGATTCCTCCAAGACATAGATCCTTTAAATTCCTGCAAGTAAATATCATTGACTTAGGAATAGAAAACACAAAAAGAAGTGATCATTAGTTAAGAAAAAACTCATGAGGCTTTGTGTTATAGCCCAGTGGTTAATGACTTTCGCTTTCACCCTTGTGACGACCTTGTGACGACAGGAATAGATAAAATCCCTATTCCCCTGGCCGTAGGAATTCTCTAGCCTAACACCGAATCGTAAAAAAACTAATAAAAAAATACTTGAACATCACCCAAAATTAATCTAAATTTAGTAATTAAAATATATAAATCACTGAAATTGGCAGAAACATATTGAAGAGACAAAATCCAAATACATCCATTATTAATTTAAGATAATACTATGGGGCAAATTAGAATATTAGGAAAGCATTTATGAAATTCAGACACAACCCATCAAAAAATATTAACAAAAATGAGTATCCAAAACATATAATTTTTTATATTCCCTCCTATTCTATCAATTAGTCCCATTTGATTTTTTTCCAATCTATAAGTTAAAATAGAATCGGGTGTTAAAATATTGTCTCGGCAAGTGTAAAAAAACAAATGACACTAATGGTAGGTAGTATTATTTCACAGAATCATTTTCAGAAGTCAGAGCAAGTATTAAATTTAATGAGCATAAAAGTGATGAGCAAATAAACAGAAAAATGAAAAGAGATCAAAATGAGGAACTTACAGAATAACAACATTTCCATCAGAGCAATAAACTCCAAACCATGAACAATGATTTTTATCAGAATTCCAATCAGAAAGGGCATTAAAAGGATCTTCTTCCACCATTTTTTTAAACTCCAACAAAGCTATTCCTGTCAAAATTGTTCATCTTAATTAACTACCCATTAAATTAAAAATTTTATTCCCATAATTACCCAGAAAGAATCAAGCTTAAAAGAAGCAAATCAATCAGTATTACCTTCAGAATTAAGGGAAAGACAAGGAAGAAGTTGTAGATGAAAAAACAGTAACATCAAAATGGGCAATTTCTTCATCATTCCATTGAATACCCACAAACTATTTCTCATCTTTAATCACTAAAACAAGCAAAAATTTGCTAAAATTAGAATATATGGTAAACCCAAGAAGCTGTAGAACCGTAGAAGTTTAATCAGTAAGAAACGAAGACCCGGTTTTTGAATTGTTCACCAGATTTTCACTTGAAAGTTGAAGCAGAGATTATTATACAGAAAAAATCAAAAGGATTTATGGATTAGAAGAGGGAGATTAAGGTAAAGGGGAAGAGAGAGAATGAGAACCAAGGGAAGGAGGGAAGCAATCAACTATCAACTATGAAGCAATATTTTGACTAACTAAGTTACTTATTTTTTCATGGGCATTTATTTATTTTGGTACTCCATTTAAAATGATTTTGGAAAATGATAATATAGTTAAAGTGGTGGGCCATAATAATAATAATAATAATAATAATAATAATAATAATAATAATAATAATACTGACTTCAAAAAGAATAATTATAATGAAAATTCTATCTTCATTCGGGTCATCGGGTTAATTTCGGGTCAAGTATTTCGGGTCCGTTCAAAATCGGGTTTTTTGTTCACATTGATTGTTACATAATTGTAGACCCATTTTTAAGTCGAGTCAAATCGGGTTCGATTATAAAGTCGGGTGTCTATCGAGTCATCGGGTCTGTTTTGAACACCTATGTGATACCTTAAGTTATCGAACACTTTTTTGAAAAACGTGTCTCATTTCAGTATCATTAGGATAATCATAATGTTTGTTTCTTTGACTAGGAATCAACTCAACCAAAAGTTTAAATTGATGGTTGAAGCATATTATATCTCTTGTCACGTTGGAATTTGATACCAAGTCAAAAAACCGACTCAATCAAAAACTTTTTTTGAATAATTCAACCAAAAGCTTAAGCTGATTGTAAAGGTTCTATGTTATGTACTCAACAGTTTTTAAAAACACTATTTACAACGGGTAATGATAACGTAAATCAAACAAAAACCTTATCATTTTATCTATATACTTTCTATGTGCCGTTTTAGTTGCACCATTGAATTTGACACATTTTTTAAGAGTCGTCAAATCAGTATGGTAAAAGTAGGGATAATGTATGATTGATGGTGATATGTGGGGTAGAAATAAAAAAATTATTATAAGTAGATAATTGTACTTTGATATTAAATAAAATATTTATCCACTATTTAGAAAAGTCAAAAACTCATTACTACATGAAATTTCTATATAATCATCATCCTACCCGGTGTATAGAAAACTATGGATAGATTATGAGGAGGAAAGGACGGCGACAATCCATAAAGAAGAGCGCGACAAAAAAGTGCCCGACTCGAGGAAGATAATCATAATACTCCAAAAAAAGAAAATTTTAATATAAACCGTGTAAAATTTTTTAAGGGGAGACAAGAAACTTACCAGGAAATTTAACTCGAATGTGCCTGGGCTTTTTAGAGCATTGAATGAGTTGATTCCGCGTCGGTTGAGTATCAAATGCATGATTAATTTATAATTAGTGCACTTTACTAAGTGTCTTATCACATTTTGACAATATTTTTTTGAAAAATTATCTTGAATAATACAAATTTTAACTAATTTTTCTATAATAATACGAATTTTCGATTAATCCTTAATAATACCAATTTTGATGTGGATTTTCCTATAGCATCCTTAACTTGTTAGTGACTTCCAATTGTAGGTCAACTTGGCAAAAAAAAAAAAGAAAATACAAAAAAAAATAAACAAATAAAAATGCAATAAAAAAGTAAGAAAAAAAAAATGCACTAAAAAAATAGGAGAGAGTGGGGAATTAATTTTCTTACTTTTTTTCTTTTTCTTATTGCAATTTTTTTTTTGTATTTTCCTTTTTTTGATAAGTTGACCTACAATTGTAGGTTACCAACAAGTTAAGGATACTAGAGGGAAATCCACATCAAAGTTGGTATTATTCAAGGTTAATTGAAAGTTCGTATTATTATAGGAAAATCAGTGAAAGTTCGTATTATTCACGATAATTTTTCCTATTTATTTTGGAATTTTACATGGTAATCTTGAATTATTGGCTTTTTTCATATGGTACATAAATTTTTATTTTAATTTATATGGTGATCTTAAACTTCTAACTTTTTATACGGTAGGCAAAAGTGAAGTGTTTTTGTTAATTTCACGTTATTTTTTCGAACATAATGACGTTTTTTCAAATAATAAATGTCGTGATCATTTTTATTAGCCATATATTTCGTAATCCAGTTGAAAGGAGTACTTTATATAACCAAAACTTTAACATTTTGTCTACCGCATGAAAAAGTTGGAAGCTAAGAGTCACCACGTAGATTTATTGTTTACCACGTGAAAAAAACAAAAACTCATTGTCACCACATGAAATTTTCCATATTTTTATTTTGGGTCTATTTTTAAAGTCTTTTTTATTTTATGATATTTTTTTGGGAAAATATTAGTATAACTTTTAAAATCTATTCACATATATATAGTTTTTAAAATTTTCTTCCTTTAATCTTATTCATTAATTTTAATATCTCTAACTAGAGTTGTTCAAAAGTGACCCGACCCGAAAACCCGAACCGAAATCGAAAGTAAACCGACCCAAAAATGTATTCTATTTTTAGGTTTATCGAACCGACATTACCCGACCTGAAGTTATATCCGAACCGGTTGACAACCGAAAATGGGAAAACTGAACCCGAGCTGTAACCGATTTTTTAAACCGACACATAATTGTTAACCGAGATTACCCGAACCTAATAATATAATGACCGACCCGAGTCATATCCGACCCGAATCATGCTCGAAATCGAACTCGATCCGGCTAAAACCGACTTAATCCGAAGGAGTTTAGATCATACTTGTGTAAATCTGAACAAGTTTTTAACATAGAAGTAGCATCGACTCATATTCAATCGTCTTATTATTTATTCTAATAAAGTGATAAATATTTGATAAATATTTTAATAAAATAAATTTTATAAATACATGGTTTCATATATTTAATTTTCGATCAAACAAGTAAAAGTAACAATGTAATAATGATCACTAATTGATTTGTATTTAAACTATTTATTTTGCTTTAAGTAAAGGAAACCTTATCATTAATAAAAAAATGACTAACAACTTAATCTGATATTGACTTGATCGGTAGTAATTAGTAATTCGTAGCCAAATTCAACTTGGAAAAATACCCATAATCGATCTGTACCCGGTAAAACCGAACCAAATATTAACCGATGACAACCTGAGACAGAGGGAATCTCGACACGAATTTCAACCGACACCGAACTGATGCTAACCCGACAGCTCGAATAGCCGATCTTCAACCGAACCGTGACTAACCAACCCGACTCGAGCGTGACCCGCCAGAAAATGTATCCAAAAATAACTGATCCGAAAAACAACCGAACCGAATGACACCCGTCCGAAACCAACTCGATCACCCGAATGAACACCTCTATCTCTAACACTTTTTAAAATTTTTAAGTCATTTTTCAATTGTATCAATCTCATAAGATAGAGCGACTGTAAGAGTACTACCTTTGTCTCTAACGAATTGAAAGAATTGTATATTAAACAAAGTTTAAAAAACAGTGTGACCATTTAAATAGCGTGAATAATACTAAAAATGAGAATGTATGGATGATATTAAAGAGAAGGATATGTGAATAAGAAACAAATAGTATAGACATTTCAATAAAAGTAAATAGTAACAAAATTAAAATAACGGACTAAAAAAATTATTTCAATCTCTTACAAAGAGTGGCGATAAAGTTAGGATTGTTTTGGATGTTTTAAGGGCCATGAGCAAAAGTTGAAATAATATATGAACGTGCATGTTTCAGGTTTTCAAAAATATCATGATGGAGTATAATTTTTAATCAATTAAATAAGACAATACTTTGTTTATTAAACTCAATTAATAACTAAAAAAAATATATGATTTGGATATCTTTTTTTTTTTTTGAATATTCAACGATTTTCTCTAAAAAAGATAATGAATAACTGCTATTTATAAAAACTATTTACGTGAATAATACATCGACTAATAATGCATGTTACTCTTTTAAACAAAAATACATAATATTTTTAATAAAAAACTAAAAAAATATATACATCAAAAAAATTAGACCATCAAAATAATGAAGCCTTAAACCGTTGTTCATAACGATCTTATAAAGACTAAATACAAGGATTACAAATTCTTACTTGAGATCGTCTATACTGATCTAATTTATATATTAAAAAAAACTAATTGGTGGTTTTGTAAGTTAAAAGGAAGATATGAGTTTGGCTTTAAGAGGCGTCTATATTATAGTCGGTCTCTTAAAAGAGGTCCTAAGTACAAGGATTTAGATAGGGAATGGTGATGTGGAAATGGAGTAGAATGAGAAGGTAAGAAGACCAGATTTGCTTAACTATGTGTTTGTGACGACTTGTAAACCTCCGCCCACTCTTTCTACAAAGGAAAGCCGCCACCTAGAAGTACACTTCTACTTACATAATTGGTGTTAATAATAGTAAATATTAATTTTAAAGTATATATTTTTATCAAGTTATATTAAAATGTAAGAAATTTTGACTAAATAGAACCATTCATCATAATAATAATGAACTCAGAATTTTATGGAAACAAAAAAAGTAAAAAAATTTATCTGAATAATACAACTTTTTGCTTATTTCCTTATAATAATACCAACTTTTGATTAACCATGAATAATACCAACTTTGAGTGGTGTTTTCCTAGAATATACCTAACATGTTAAAAATCAAACTATAGGAGATTATATGACAAGAAAATTTGGTAAATTAGTTAATAAACTAAAGTTGGTATTATTCTAGGAAAAAAAATCCCTAAATTGATATTATTTATAGTTAATTAATAGCTGATATATTATAGAAAAATTAACAAAATATTGTGTTATTGAAGGTAATTTTTCCAAAAATATTTTAGTTGCTCCAGCCTTTATCACTTGATGAAAAGTCTTGGTAGTTTTTGTAACGTATAGTATGCTCCACCTATCTAAGTTCAATGATGCTTGTCTAGTTGTGTTGTGTCACCATCATTGTTTCTAACTTCTTATTTACTTCCACACATAATTAGAGAAAAAAGACATACAAGTGTACGATAACTTTTAGTAAACAACAAGGGAGTCTTCTTCAAGATCAAGGACACCCTTACATTTTAAGTAGAATAGTCAAATTAAAGAAATTAAATTTTATACAAATAGCCATAATAATTAAGAGCTCCTCTTTTGAGATATTGTCCTCGATGAGACGATTTTAAAATAAGGAGTTCATATGTTAATAATTGAATTAGTTGGGTTATTCAGCCAATATATATGTTAGAGTATATAGCATATCCTGGGTCATCAACCATCAACTTAAGCTTTTGGTTGAATTGGTTCCTTGACATGGTATCAGAAGCCAACGTGACAAGAGGTCACGGGTTCGATTCTGAACCACCCCTCTTTTAAAGTGGAATATTTAGCGTCAAGTATGAGAAGGGTCTGTGCTGCATCCACATTTCTAGTCTAATGAGCTCTCGTGTGAGGGGGCGTGTTAGAGTATATAGCATATCCTGGGGCTTCAAACATCAACTTAAACTTTTGGTTGAATTGGTTCCTTGACAATATAATGAGCGTCTCACAATGATATTGTATCACACAAGAATTTGTAAATAATTGATGATTAAGGGATAAAATTATAAAATAGTGATTATATGAAAGAGGCTGATGATATTTCTCTAAGTGAAGATGAAAAATGAAGAAAAAAACAAGAATTCATGGGTTCCTTGTCTCTTAAGAATCATTTATATTTGAAGGGAAAGAGTGTTCTTTGATCAAAAGTAAATTATTATGTATGAATGGGAGGAATTATAAAGATAAAATGCATTTGATTAATTTAGGTTATCATAGTGTCCTAACATTCGTCTATACTTCTCGGTGCATTTATTTCTCTATACGAATGTAAGATATAGTTTAACGTGAAGTATTGTTTATGTCTAGAACTGGATACAATTAATTTGATGACCAAGTCTGAGTTAGTCCTTAGAATTTTGTTTTATGAAAGGTTAAAATTGGTTGTTTGGAAGTTTTTTCTTGCTATCTTACTAACCTTGCAATAAGATCACTCCAAATGCTTATGATTGCTGCACAAGTAACACTGGTTAGAAGGGTTCAAAATGATTTTTCGGAGACCTTCTCTAATGCTTAAGTCAACAAGTATCCCAAATGTATACCTAATAAACCCTTGCCTAAGTGCGTAGTAGCTCTTAGCTTGGAGGATTAATATCACGACTTTTTATGGCGTGAGGCCTATGTTGTCAAATAATCCTTTGTCTTATAAATTAAATGCAAATAAATTGAAGAATAATGTTCTTAGTTCAGTCACTTAGTTCTGAATAAATATTGCTTAAAGTTCAATAAATATTTGAGAGTAAATACTTGCACTATTGACCATTAGACACCTTGTGTTGGATGTCTAAGTACCATTTATACTCATTGTATGTCTCTGCCCATTGCTCCATTAAATGTCCTTTTCGGCCTTAGTGTGTTATCGTTATTGATATTAGAACATACCCCTAGAGTTACAGGTGAGGAGGCTATACCTCTCCACGTGACTTTTTCTTATTGGCTCAAAGCCATGAATTAAACCAAGTTCGACCTTTCTTTAAAACGTGAAACATATTCCTATTTCCAATGATTACTGTAGGAAGATAACGAATAGCTTGGATTATTCTAGGTAATTTTTCCCAAATTTTAATCATGTAATAAATATGAAAACATAATTTTTGACTTGATAAATGCAATAATTGCTGATTAAAGGATTTTCTAAATTGAATATATTTTATTAGAATAAAGCTATCCCTACTATTATATGCACTTTTTTGTTAATAATAAGCCTAATTAATAGTATCTTTAGGTGGAAAAAATTCCCTAAATTATTTCTACAATATTTTTTGCAAAATGGGTTATTGTTGACAATTAAAAAAGTAAGTAATTTTGTTGTAAAATGACAAATGACAGTCTCATAGTCATTTGCCAAATAAATCAAATTATTAAACGTTAAATTTTAATTTTGATCCTTGTATAAAATTACATCTAAAAATGCTTGTTTATTTAAAAAAGTTTATTACAACAATATTGTTGAAATTTTTTTATTAAAGTCATTTTGCAACAATTAATATCATAGAGAATATTTTAAGAGTCAATTTTATTTATGTATTAAATATCAAAACATAATTTTTGACTTGATGAATGCAATAATTCGTGATTAAAGGATTTTTTTAAATATAATTAGTTTAATGAGAATGATGCTATCACTACTATCATATGATGCCTAATTGGTAGTATCTTTAGTTGGAAAAGAATTCCATAAATTATTTGGACAATAGTTTGCAAAATATGTTTATTGTTTTAAATCATACAATTTAATAATTTTGTTGTAAAATGACAAATAGTAGTCTCATAGCCATTTGACCAATGGATCAAAATTATTAAATGTTAAATTTTAATATTGATCCTTATATAAAATTACATCTAAAAATGGTAGTAGTTTATTTAAAAAATTTATTACAACACTATTGTTGAAATCTTTTATTAGAGTCAATTTGCAACAATTACATATCATTGAGAATCTTTTATTAGAGTCAATTTTATTCATATAATAAATATCAAAGCATAATTCTTGACTTCATAAACGAAACAATTCGTAATTAAAGGATTTTCTAAATTAAATAAATTAAATTAGAATGATGTTATCAATACTATAATGTGCACTTGTTTCAAAACTTTTTGCAAACAATATGCTTAATTAATATTACCTTTAGTTGAAAAATAATTTCTCAAATTATTTAGACAATATTTTTTGCAAACCGTGTATATTGTAGTATATCATATAATTTAATAATCTTGTTGTAAAATGACAAATGATAGTCTCATAAACATTTGTCAAATAGATTAAAATTATTGAATATTAAATTTTAATGTTGATCCTTATATAAAATCATACAATCTAATAAAAAGAATTCAATATAATAAAAAGAATGTAAAATTTTAAGTGTCATTCCCATATTCATTTGCCATATAAAGAAAAAAATTTCAAAGTTAATATAAGCTTATTCCTTAATAGTATTTGAGTAGTATCACAACAACATATGTTCTTCTAAATCATACAATCTAATAAAAAGAATGTAAATTCTAAGTGTCATTCCCATATTCATTTGCCATATAAAGAAAAAGATTTCAAAGTTAAAATCAGCTTATTCCTTAATAGTATTTGAGTAGTATATCACAACAAGATATGTTCTTATAAATTTTTATAAAATATTATAATTTTTAATTTAAAAGCTACAAAATTTCAAATTAAAGTTTCTTAAAATATATTTGTTTATGTGTAGCATAAGCTAATTAATAAAGTTTTTTCATTAAAATTTTATTCTCTAAAATATTTCATCAAGAAACAAAGATACAAGACAATCAAAAAATATTTTGAGAATGACAAATAGTCATAATGATTACGTAAAAAGATTTCTTATATTTGTCTTAAAAAGTATAAAAGCTTTAATTAACAATTATTAACAACGTCATTTTTTTAATAAATCACTATATATTCTAAAATATTTTATCTATTTTATAAGAAATTAATATCATAGTATTTTTATAGTGATAGCATGTAATTACATCTCTATTTAAAATTTATATTTATATATACTTTTATACGATGTTGATTATGGGGTGTGTGATCTGGTCTCTATGGTTTGAGCGTAACAAAGCAAAATTTGAGTCACATGTCCCCGATTTTAATACTTTTGCTTACAATATGAAAATCAGGATTGGAATCTGGGCAAAGGAGTTGCTGGGTTATTCTGATATTGGTGTGTAAGGTGTAGTCCTTTAGCGTAGATTGACTTGGTGTGTAAGGTGTTTGATCTCAGTTAGCTGTTATGCATAGC
>CM033465.1:7356633-7381633 GCA_019425755.1 Amaranthus cruentus | reverse complement strand
AGGTCGGAGGCAACTCATACCCATAAAGGAGAGCACGGCCAAAGAGTCCCCCGACTCGAAAAAAAAAAGATAAGATTCTGAATCTGAATCTGCAGTTGATGGGATCGAGAGCGGCAGAAGCGAACTTCGCAAGCCTGCATCTTATCACACACAAACGTTATCCTTATACATAAGAAAAATATACTAGAGTGCATATGGCTATAATAAAATATAGAAAAAAACAAACAGAAATGAAATAGAAAATGAAAATAAAGAAAACATCATCATCAACAGCAGCAGCAAACGTGTCACTTTTAATCTAAGGCGTGGGTAAAAGGTACGGGTTTACTAATCTAAGACGTGGATAAGGCACCGTCAACTGCCTCTATCCCTGGTCAGGTCCTTGGAGAGGTGGAGTTCATGCATGTAACTTTTAATATGATCTTCCCACGTTCTCCTAGGTCATCCTCGACTTCTCGTGCCCTCTACTATGATGCATTCGATCCTTCTTACTGGGGCATCATAGGTCTCCCTCTGCACATGCCCAAACCATCTAAACTTGTTCTCCTGCAACTTTGCGGAAAGAGGTGCAACCCCTAACTTCACCCTGAACTCCTGGTTTCGTATCCTATCCATCATAGTATTACCATACATCTAACATTCTGTCCCATACAACAACTCCGGCCTAATTGCAACCGGGTAAAATTTACCTTTTAATCTACTCGGGAACTTTTTATCACAAAACACCCGGTTGCTGCTCGCCACTTAAGCCAACCCGCTTGTATACGATTAGTGACGTTTTCTTCAATATCCCAATTACTCTGAATCCCTAATCGCAAATATTTAAACTTGGACGTACATGCAACAACTTCTCCCCCTATGGTCATCTCGGGCTCCCCTATTGATTATGATCCACTGAAATTGCATCACATATATTTTGTTTTCGTACGGCTTATGCACAACCCCTTACCTTCCAAGGCTTCCCTCCACTCTTTCAATTTACTATTAGCCTCCTCTTTGGTTTCTGCGACCAAAACTATATCGTCACCGAAAAATAAATAATTTGCCTAATTAATAGTTTCATTAGTTGAAAACTAATATCCTAAATTATTTAGACAATTCTTTTGGAAACTGTGTTTATTGTAGTCAATCATACAATTTAATAATTTTTTTTATTAAATGATAAATAACAGTCTCATAACCATTTGCCAAATGGATTAAACTTATTGAATATTAAATTTTGATGTTGAGCCTTAAATAAAATTACATCGTAAATCGACAATTTCTTCTAAAAAATATTACAATAATATCGTTAAGAATCTTTTATTCAAGTCATTTTGCAACAAATAATATATTGTGAATCTTTGATTAAAGTCAATTTCTTCCTGTAATAAAATATCAAAACATAATTTTTGACTTCACAAATGAAATAATACATAATTGAAAGATTTTCTAAATTAAATAAATATAATAAGAATGATGCTATCACAACTATTATGTGTACTGGTTCAAATTTTTTTTTTACCAAATAACATGTCTAATTAATAGTATCTTTAGTTACAAAAAATATTTCCTAATATTTAGAAATATTTTTTGCAAACCCTGTTTATTGTAGTATATCATAGAATTTAATAATTTTGTTGTAAAAATGACAAATGGTAGTTTCATAGTCATTTACCCAATGGATAAAAATTATTGAATGTTTAATTTTGATGTTCATCCTTATATAAAATTAATCTAAAATGGTAGTTTATTTAAAAAATTTATCACAACAATATTATTGAGAATCTTTTATTAGAGTCAGTTTGCAACCAGTAATATATCATTGAGAATGTTTTATTAGAGTCAATTTCATTCATGTATACTTGATAAGTGAAATAATTTGTGATAAAGGATTTTCTAAATTAAATATATATAATTAGAATGATGCTATCATTACTATTATGTGCACTTATTTCAATACATTTTTTGCGAAATATGCCTAATTAATAATATCTTTAGCTAGAAAGAAAGTTTCCTAAATTATATATAGAATATTTTTTGCAAAATGTGTTTATTGTAATCAATCATAAAATTTAATAATTTTGTTATAAAATGACAAATGGCATTCTCATAACCATTTTTCAAATGGATCAAAATTATTGAATGTTAAATTTTGATTCTGATCCTTATAAAATTATAATGTTGAACATTTTTTACTAGAGTCAGTTTACAACAATTAATATAATTGAAAATCTTTTATTACAGTCAATTTTATTCAAGTAATAAAGATCAAAACATAATTTTTAACTTGATATATGAAATAATTTGTGATTAGTGAATTTCTTAAATTAAATAAATTTAATTAGAATGATGCTATCACTACTATTATGTGCACTTGTTTCAACCTTTTTGCAAAATATGCCTAATTAATAGTGTCTTTAGTTGGAATAAAATTTCCTAAATTATGTAAACTGTATTTTTTGCAAACAATGTTTATTGTAGTTAATCATAAAATTTAATAATTTAATTGTAAAATGACAAATGAAAGTCTCATAGCTATTTAACTATTGGATCAAAATTATTGAATGTTTAATTTTAATGTTCATCCTTACTTAAAATTACATCTTAAAATAGTAGTTTATGTAAAAAAATTTATTACAATAACATTATAAAAAATCTTTTATTAAGTAATTTTGCAACAAGTATTAAATATCAAAATATAATTTTTGACTTGATAAATAAAATAATTCGTGATTAAAGAATTTTCTAAATTAAGTAAATTTAATTAGAATGATGCTATATGTGCACTCATTCCAAAACGTTTTGTAAATAATATGCCTAATTAATAGTACCTTTAGTTGGAAAAATATTTCCTAATATTTAGACAATATTTTTTGCAAACTGTGTTCATTGTAGTTAATCATACAATTTAATAATTTTGTTGTTAAATGACAAATGTCATTCTATTAGTCATTTGTCAAATGGATCCAAATTATTAAATCTGATCTAAAAATGGTAGTTTGTTTAAAAAACTTTATCGCAACAATATCATTGAGAATCTTTTATCAGAGTCAATTTACAACAATTTATCATTGAGAATCTTTTATTGGAATCAATTTTATTCATGTAATAAATATCAAACATAATTTTTGACTTGATTAATGAAATATTTCGTGATTAAAGGATTTTCTAAGTTAAATAAATTTACTTGGAATGAAGCTATTACTACTATTGTGAACTTATTTCAAAACTTTTTGCAAAGAATATGTTTAACTAATAGTATTTTTAGTTGGAAGATAATTTCCTAAATTATTTAGACAATATTTTTCGCAAACTGTGTTTGTTGTAGTCAATAAATTAAAAACCTTAACATTACCTTTTAAATTTTGTTTATCGTATTTAGTAATTTTTTAAAAATATATCAATAGATATAAATTGACTCAACTCCGTGCATTAAATATATTAAAAAATATGAAAATTAAATGTATTTCTTTAATTACGATAATTTTTATACTAACAACCTTGTGCATTGTACGGGTTTTATACTAGTACTAATAGAAGAACTAGAAAATAACACATGACAGCTTTTTAGAGATTTTCCAAATTCATTAATTTGATAAGACTATAATTAACCGTGTGGCAATCTATTTTCCTAAATAGATTTAAAGTTAAATTGGTTAAGTAACATATCATAATTATAATCATAAATCATAAATATCATATAGTAATCATATCACAAATAATAAATAAATATTAATAAAATAATTGAAAAAATAACACATAACGACATCTTAGGGTTTTTTCAAATGTATTAATTCGATAGGACTATGATTGATTGAGTGGCAATTTATTTTCCTAAATACATTTAAAGGTAAATTGGGTAATTAAATATTATTACATTAATTCTTTATATCTATATAAGAATCTTATATAAATTAATTTTTTAAAAAACATAATTTATAATAAGGTAGGAATTATTTTTTAAAATGTATTAATTTAAATTATCATCATAATCATAAATATCAATAAAATTAAAAGAGTTGAAAAATAACAAATGATGGTTTCTTAGACGTTTGCCAATTAATGTATTATTCTCTGAAGATTTTATTTATACTATATGTCTCTATACAAAGGTGATATACATGAACTTCACCTCTCTAAGGACCTGACCAGGGATAGGGCCAGTTGGCGGCGCCTTATCCAAGTCCTAGATTAGTAAATCTGTCCCTTTACCCCCTCGTTCGTCTTTATCCTTTGCCTTTTTGTCGCTTTTTACCTGTTTCCTTGATCTTATCTTTGTTTTTGTGTGTGTGCTTCTATTCTATTTGCCAACTGCAGGTTCCTCTTGCTAGAAGACCGTTCTCGAGCCGGGGGACTCTTTGATCGCACTCTCCTTATGGGTATGAGCATGCCATCGTTCCTCCCTCCCCAGACCCTGATCATAGTTCTTTGAGCGGGATACACTGGGTATGATGATGATGATGATGATGTCTCTATACAAAGGTCTCTTGAATAGTACTCTCTCCTCTTCACCACAAATGTCTTATTTGCTTTTTGCACTCTATCTAATGCACATAATCAATCCTTAATGTCTCTAATTGTGTATAATTAAAAATTATGAAAATTTGATATGAATAATCCTTGCATTGAGACGAATCAAACAAGATTATCCCACTTGATTATATTTTAACTTATAGATTAATAATAAAATACAAATTAATTGAGCTATTTAATTTAAATATGAGGTATATCTCACGGTGAGACCATCTCATAAAAAATGAATTCAATGATATACATTTACAGGATTCAACAAATATTTATATTATAATTAAATTAACTTAATCTATGGGAATAACAATGATGAATCAACATTCAACAATATTGGTGCATTTGTACGAGACATTAATCTAGTATATGCCTATGTCACCGTAAAAAATTAAGTTTTCGCAGTCGTTCGTTTATACTTTTAGTGTAATAATTATTGATTTTTATTTTAAAATTTAGTATAATGTGATTTAGTGATATTTTATTTGACCTTTAGTGACATACTCCTATGTAACTGCTGTTATAGTCTATAGTTACATTTATGAGATATGTTACTAAATCTTATGTCGCGAAAAGTTTTAGTATGATTTTTTATTTTGTTAAAGGGTCTATTAATCGACACTAAATCCACTATATATACCATTCGAGAATTTAAAATAGTGACATTTAAATTTAAAGTCACCAAATATATCCTACTGGAAGTTCGTTATGTTGTAGTGTGTAATTGAAATTTTGGTATATTTATCAAAACTAATTAAAATAATAAATAAATCAAAATCATTGAAAATATTAAGTACAATGTATGTAATCATAATAATTATTATGAGAAGATAGTTTACCTTTTAAGTTATTATGAATCAAAAAAAAAGTTATTATGAATCAATTTAACAAATCAACAATTATTGTCATTTCTTTATGGGATATATCATAATAATAATTTGTATAATAATAATTATGATTGTAATGATAGATAATCACCCTATAAATACTTGTAACTTCACTTTAACATATCCATCAATCAAAATTATTTTCACTTTACCTTAATTATCTTCTACTAACTAATTTACCAACCAGAAATAATATGGCTAAATTCTCATTCACCATTGTCTTGATGTTTGCTCTCATTTTCTCAGGTTTGTCATATATTTAAATATTATTATATATTGTTTTTTTCATGATTTCAAATGTCTTTGTGAATCTTTATACTCCAATTATAGAAAAATACATAACCATAACAGGGTAAAGCGTGCTATCGTTCAGAGTTCCAAAATTTTTTAAGGTTTAAAAAATATATCTTCATTTACAAAATTGATATGAACTTGAATAAAATTTAAACATAATTATAGTTTTTCTAAGTAATGCATTAATAATAGTGATTTTTATAAAGTGTTTAAAATAATTATAGAGGTATTTTAATCTTTCACTCGAGGATACAAAAGTCAACCAGACCACTTAGATTTCAAGAAATATATGAGTGTACCATAATACAAAAAGTTAATATTAATAATCCAAAACTTTTACTCGTCCGTTGTTAATAACTCCACGGTTAAAAGAGTTAACTAGATTGTTTTTCCCACATGTTTTGCAGCAATGGTGACGATAACCAGAGCACAAACAAAGATATGCCAGAAGACATTATCGGATACATGTGTACTTGCAACTTGTCAACAATTGTGTTTTACTAAATACAATGGGCATGGTCAATGCCAAGAAAAATCACCTGGGAGCACTGGAAAAGCCGGCTATACTTGTGTTTGTAATTATCCTTGTTTATCAACTAGGAAAATTAATTCCCATCATCTCTAGATATTTTATTTTTACTTTTTAGATCAATAATGCTTGTTTTTACTTTTACATCAATTTATATAGTTTTACACATGTACTACTTCTATAATGATTTCACAAGAACATTATTGCTCTCAAAATCACAATTTGAGAGCAAAAAAAATTTAAATAATTATGGTCTATTTTTTTGAGTTTTATTGTTAAAATTTTGATTCTGATCTACGATTTTTACCGAATATGATGGTAGTAGGATTTTATGATTCTAATCAGAATGCAATTTTGAGTAGAATGATTCGAACATGACTCTATATATATATGATCAATAAGAAGATTATATATAATAAAAAGGATAAAAAGGATGTTTTTTAATCACTATTATTAAACCTAGTAATGCAAATACAAATTACAACACTAAAAGACTTGAAGATTATTTTGTAACGCAAACCGTTACCGGAAGCTTGATACTTGTTGTAGGCGTGTGATCACTTTTCTTTTGTGATATTTCTCCCACAATGATACTTGGGCTGAATTTGAAAATTCACAATGAGATACAAACAACACAACCCACCATTAGTACTTAGGATGAGTCACTTAATAACAATTAGACCTGTGCAATTGGCTGGATCCTCAGTGGGGCCCTTGATCCAGCCCTTTATATTAAGGGTTGTAAATGGGGGGAGGGTCCAAAAGGGTTGGGCTTAAAATTTAATTTATAAAAATTACAAAATGAGGGTTGGATAAGGGTTTAAAAAAGGGTTGTAATGGGCCCTTGATCCAAATATTTTCTTACTTTTACACGATAAAGATGGGCTCCATCCATTTTACTTTCTCCCTCAATTGTTGCTTGCTGGAGTGGAAACCTGGGAGCTGGAACCAAATTTTATTACAAACTATTGATTAATATAACACTACATCAACCTGGATTTTTATTACAGCTATTGATTAATGATTACGTATCATTCAGATGATGCTTTATTTATAGAGAAATGGGCCGGGTTGGGCCGGGCTTGATGGACCCGCCCCGTTTAAAGCCTGTTTCATATTTTGTAAGACCCGGCCCGGCCCGACCCGTTTCTACTAGAGCCCGGCCGGTCCTTATCCGGCCCATTGCACAGGCCTAATAACAATGTGTTTTAAAAAGACTATAAGATATGCAAGCTCTAAACAAGAGTTAATTACTTTCTTAAAAAGAACACAAGTAATTGAGAATAAGAGAGGATTAATTCAGGAAAAAGGTGTACCTTTCACTAAGAAAAAGACTATAAGATATGCAATCTTTAATGCTTTTCTTCTTTATTTCTTGCCCTAGCTTAGATTAGTTCTTCATTTATGTTTTGCTCTTCTTTCAAGCACCTTTTATGTAAGTTTCCTTTCTTTTGTTTCTTTAATGTCATTTATTGCTTCCTTTATGCTTTCATTCATTGCTTTCTTAGTGTAGACTTTATTGCTTTCTTGTTCTTCTTCCCATTTAATGCTTTCATGTCTTTTGTTCCTTTAATGCTTTCTAGAATAGGTTTAATGCTTTCCTTTCTTCTTGCTTTTGCTTTAAATATGCTAGAGTAGTGTTTTAGGGTTTTGGGTTAGAGAAACCTTAGGGCTTTGGTCTTGTGTTTAATGTTTAGGAAGATGGTTGAGATTGATGTTGATTGTTTGAATGATATTCGAGTCGAATCTTGTCCTGCCACTCCTAAGTGAGACATAGTGCGATTATGGGTCGTTCGCATGACTATAGGTCATCAACTTCCCCTCGATGTCTAGAGTATCTCGATCAATCTTCGTTCGATCTCCCTTGACCTAACCTATCTATATTTCCAATAAACCTAACCTAGCCTAACCCCGCTTTCTTTTATTGTTTGTTATTTGTCATTAGCATAGTTCACCCATCCTCTTACCTACCAATCATCCAACCTTTCCCACACCAAACCTTTATTCTAACATCCCTTGTCTCTATGGTTCGACCCCCGACTTACCATTAAACTAGTTGTAGTAGCATTTTGGGTGATTACAAATGTGTTTGCATAGCTTAGGTTCTTAGTGTTTACGACGCGCTAGAAACCGGTTATCAAAATGGCGCCGTTGCCGGGGACAAGGAGTTATAGTTAGGTTTTGTGCTTGATGTAGTTCATTTTTGTTTTCTTTGGTTTTTGTTTAAATAATTTGCTTGTCAGTGCTTACGCTTGGTTTCTAGTGTTGTTTGCATGAGCTATAGCACACGGAGATCACAACTAGAGCTTGTTCCATATAATCCTGAGATACAAAGGGTCACTAGATGATCTCCTCCTCCCACTCTACGTCAACCGTCTATACCCAATCCTTCTCCACCAATGGCCGACAATCAACCGCTCTTTGGTGAATTTGGGACCCCTAGGTCTAGAGAATTTCATGGGGGCGTGGTTCTACCGGATGCCCCACCAAACTTCCGCATTGACCCACAATACACAAGAATGGTGAAGGAAGTTTCATTTTGTGGGTTGAGAAACGAATGTCCTCTCTTACACTTGGAGGCATTCACGGAGACTTGTAGATTCATACCTCAATGCCCCAACCACCTCGATTATGTGAAGTTATGCCTCTTCCTGGTTGGTCTAGCGGGGGACGCCAAAGATTGGTACAAATGCTTAGAGCCCAATTCCATCACTACATGGGAGCAATTGAGAACGGCGTTCCTGGAAAGGTTCTATCCCACAAATCGCACGTAAGATTGGCGCAAGAAGATCGCGTCATTCACACAAGATGATGATGAGAGCCTAAGTGCCGCCTGGACTAGATTTAATGATATGCTCCGAGCTTGCCCCCAACATGAATATGGGGAGAACCATTTGAATACCTTCTTCTATGATGGGCTTGACGATTCGACTAAAGCACTACTAGACTCCGCAGTTGGTGGGCAACTTTCAAAGGTCCTATGCAACCGAGTGAAAGCCATGATTGAAGAGGTTGCGAAGAATAGCACTTGGGGTGGAGCAAGGGGTAGTAAGCAACAAAGGGGTATGATCGACGGTGCTAATCTAGACTCGATCGGCACAAAAATTGAAGCGATCATGGACAAGAAATTGTCCAAACTTAAGTTAGCCCAAGGTAGTTCTAATGTCTCCGCCGCAAATGAAGCCAAGTCTTTCTCATGCCGTATTTGTGGGGGTACCAATCATGACACATCATATTGTGGGGGCCGGAATCCGGAGCATGTGGCATCGGTAGAATATGGGTCAAGTACTATAGAAGGGGCCCAAGCATCGAACTTTGATGGGTACGGGTACAATCCGGAATATGTAGCTGCGATGGGTTATGGGAACCAAGGTCAAGGGTATTCTCAATATAGTTTATTCAACAACCCGTCCTCCCGACCTCCCTTAAATCCCAACCATGGTCAAGGAAATTTCAACCAAGGCTACAACAACAATTTTGCGCACAACAATCAAGCCGGTGGTAGCTTCCCTAGGGCCAATAGAAATAGGCCTTACCCACAAGTGCGACGCCCCAACCCCAACCTACCTTACCCGACCACCCAACCACTTCCAAATCTCGCTCATAACCAAGACTTCATGACCACCCAAATGAGTACCCTTGCTCAACTCAATCAAAATTTAATTGCTCAAATGGCACAACTTCAAGCTCAACAAAGGAATTTCGAGAGCCAACTTGCACTTCTAGCACAACAACCACCTCCACCAACACTAAACCCATCCAACCAACCTCCATCTCCTAACCCACCACCAAATCCCAACCACCACACGTGCAAGGCGATCTTCCTTAGATCGGGTACTTCTTATCCGGCTCCAGTTGATGCTCCTAGTGATGATTTGGGTGAAGGTTCTTCTATGGGTAATGATCTTCAAGAGAATGTTGAGCGTGAGCTTGGGAGAGGGAAAGAAGAAGAAATTTTTGAGGAAGAGTTTGAAGAAAAGGAAGAAGAAGAAATTGAGAAGAAGGATGAAGTTGAGGATGAAAAAGAGAGAAAGAAGTTGGAGCAAGAAGAGAGATGGAAAGAAATCCAAGAGAGAAGGGCTTATGAGCGTCTACATGCCCCACCGCTACCCTTTCCATATAAAGCGGTGGAAAAGCAATTGCAAGCCAAATTTCTTAAGTTTCTTGAGCATATGAAGCGATTGGAAATGAAAATCCCGTTCTTAGAGGCCATGGAGCAAATGCCTCAATATGCCAAGTACTTGAAGACTCTCTTAGGGAGCAAAAAGAGGCTAGAAAGTGAAGTTGTGAATTTACCGGAGCAAGTGAGTGCCATCATCCAAGGCACTTGGGCCAGAAAGGATAAGGCTCGAGGACCCTTTGTGCTCCCCGTCACTCTTAGGAACCATAAGCCCAAGGGAGCACTTGCTGATTTAGGGGCCTCGATTAGCCTCATGCCGATGAGTATTGCTAAACAACTTGCTTTTGAGCTTAAGCCATCAAAGAAATCCATCCAACTTGCCGACCGAAGTGTAAAAGTGCCATGTGGGGAGTTTGAGGATCTTCCAATCCAAGTGGGAAATGTGGTAGTCCCATGTGATTTCATAGTGCTTGATATGGTGGAAGACCCCTACACTCCCCTCATACTTGGGAGAGATGCATTAAAGACTTTGGGTGCCCTCATTGATTGTGAGAGCGAGACTATTACTATAAGGGTAGCCCAAGAGCAAGCGGTTTTTGGCTTTGCTAAGTCTTCCAAGGAGCCCATGGTCGAGCAACTTTACTGTCTAGATGTTGTGGATGATTCTCACGGTGATAAGATTGGGGGGCTTGATGTTCTTGTAGCCCATATGTATGATGATGCGATGATTTTATGTGAGGATGTGGTGATGTTTGATGATGAAGGGAAGAAGAAAAAGATCGTTGATGTTGAGAAGGAGCAGTTTGTTCTTGTGTGCACTAAAAATGATGATGCTGAAGGTATTGGCAAGCAACCCCGCAAGAGGAAGCGGGTAAGAAAAAGGAAGAAAAAGATTTACAAAAAGAAGAAGATGGCTCCACCCTGGCTTGGAGGAGCCCCATGTTCGAGTATCCCTCCGGGTGACCCCGGTTCTTTTGGGTCACCATGTTCGAGGTGATGGCGATGCTAGGAGTGAGTCCACTCCTAGCTCAGGTATGGTTTCTTTCCCTAGCTTTTCATTTGTTGTCTGAGCTGGTGGTTAGTTGGGTCGAACTTAACGACGTTAAACAAAAGTACTTGCGGGAGAGAACCCGGTGTTTGATGTTGTTTATATGATGTTTACTTTGTGTTCTCTTTAGTTCCAATAATGCCTATCTTTTGTTCTTTTGGTTTTTCTTTCGCCTTCCCCATCGCCGAGATGGCTATTGAGCTAGTTTGGGGGAGGATGCGCTTACGCTTTCAAAACCCCGAAAGATTTGCATTATTATAACTATTGTTTAGTTTTTCTTTTAGTTTTTCGCATGATTAGTTTGTTTAGTTTTTGTTTCATGTAGTTTGTATAGTTTCATGTTTAGGTTGTATAGTTAGTGTTTTATCCTTGCTTTCAATAAATGGTTGAGTTGTGAGACTAGCATGCAAGCTCTTGTTGTGCACATTTGTGGTCCTATGCAAACTCGTATTTCCTTAGCCATGTGCCTGTTTTGGGACCTAGAGTCTGACTGTTTTCCACATAGCTTGGGGGAACTGGGTTTGCTTGGTTGGTGGCTTGGATGTCTACCTTTAGAGTCGCATTTCGACTAGCCTGTAAGGATTGAGCCTTCTTGGACTCCTTGCGAGTTCCATTCATATTGAGTGCTAGTTAGGGGATCTAAGTATTATGTCGGTTCTTCTCCAGTACAGTCGGCTTTTCATGAGACCAGGGATGATAACACGTTCGCTAGATTATTGCTACATAGCCAAATAGCCTACCTTGCACGTAAATTGACGTTAGGATAAGCCAAGTTTTTGCCTTTTCCTATTCTTTTGTAGCCACATTATTTAGCCTCCACATGAGCCAAATGTTCCCTCTTCTTACCTAGAGGATATCTTAGTGATGGTGGGATTGTTGTGTGCTACGGTGATTGTGGGCTTTTGGTTATGATATTATGGTTGTTGGTTTGTATGACTCTATTCATTTCGTGTCCAGCTCTTATTGTTTCTCCCTTCATCCTCTAGTGCTTACATAGTGATTATTTATACACATTATTTGGTTGAGGAGACCTCTCTCTTGTTCTTTATTGAGTTTTATACACATATGTTTATTTGAGTGAGGAGGTCAATATTTCATTTTGGGAGATGAGCTTGGAAACACATGTATTCATGAGATTTCATATTTTTGATAGTGTTTGATGATAGAGATCATTCGTGCTTATATGAGATTATTGGGTTATTATGGTTGATGGATATAGTGTTTATTGATTTATCATGAGATGTTTGTGGTTGTTTCGTTTAGGGTCACTTGCTATCCTCTACTTAGCTCCACATTTCCAAATGTATCCCACCTTAACCCTAAGCCAACATTACAACCCTCTGCTAACCTGTTCGACTTGGTCCGTTTAGTTTGTTCTGTGCTGGAGTTAGATATGATACAATCCCCATGATTTGCCCCTATTAGGTGTTTGATTCCCGACTCATCTTTAGTCGGAAGATTATGAGCAAAACACGAACCATAATCAAACACATGAGCGTCATTGCACATTTCTCACATCTTTTGAGAAATTACCCGGGGAGCGTAGACTTGTGACCTCTCTAGGTAGTGGGTGGCATAGCCTGTGTTGTAGCTTACCCTAGTGATCTCAAGCATGTGGATTTGGTCATTCTCTTTGGTATTGCGCTCTTTGAGACCATTGTACTTGCACACCTATGGCTAGGGAAGAGTTTTGCCCATGCACATGCTTGTATTGTTTTGCTTTCCTCTCTCCATGTTTGTTTGCTTTGGATTTGTGGGTCTCCTTCTGAAAACCCTCACGAGACCTTACTCATCCTCTTTGGGAGACCTTGAGGTTTAAAGGGCTTGTCGTACGTGCTAAGTGCGACCGTGATTCCTACGACAGTGAGTTTTAGGTTTTATTGCTTTGGTAGTTTAGTTTTGTTTTGTTTTTGTAGTTAGTTGTTTTTGGGATGCCCTGTGCCTTCATGTTGTTCCTACCTAGTCTCTTTGCTAGGGACTAGCAAAGGTTTAGCCTGGGGGAGTTGATGTGCTCTATTTAAAGCATATTTATGTCCCTACTTTGGTGTCGATGTAACCGCCCTAAATTATGTAGGCAAAGACTAATTGAAATTTAGTATTAAACAAGCGGAAGCTCACTTTTGCCAGCACAATTAAGGGGGTTACTTAAAGGTTTAACCAATGTCCAAGTAAAATACTTGAACCAAAACCAAAGCAATATAACGGAAGTCTTAGTTGTCTAAAATAAAGGAAAATTACAACCAAATCGAAATAACTCTGAAGTTCGAATTACATCTTTAAATGGTTCAAATCTAAATTGTACTAATACTCTCTTAGATACAATAAAGAGATCTAAACAAAAGGGAGTCAAACTCCAACTCAAGTTCATCCTTCACTCGCATATCACTTCTCCATCGAGGTGCCATGGGGATTCACTCTAAAAACAAAAACAATTGGAAAACATACAAAGCATAGTATCAGCAAAAGGCTGAGTATAACACACTAGTGCCCGTCAAACAAATTGTTAAAACATTTTGTTTTGAGTAAATTCATTTTGAAAGATGGTTTTTCATTTGATAAATCATATCATCATTCAAACTCAATTCAATGGTTTCATAATAATTCCAAGTTCTCATTTTTCATCATAAATCATAAGATCTCAATGGATCCAAATCAACTTCAAACTCAAATCAAATAATAAGTTTGCATGGGTACTCTGTGAGTCATCCTGTGACTCGGTTGGTAGTCGGTCTACCGTCCGCGACATGTCCGGCAAGTGTAACACAATGGTATTGTGTACAATACGCGCTCAGCATTGGTGAGCCATTTAATCATGCATACAACATTTGTTGTTGCATATGTACCCACCATTTAGGCTAAAACATTTTTGTATATAATATATTTCTTGGAATTTCAATAGCATTTGAAAAGTCGTAAATATCAATATTTTCCTGTATGATAAATATATTTTCTTTGCAACATAGTAAAACATACTTTATTTGCAACATAAAAAAATTATATCATAATCTTTCCCACATGGTAAAACATGCTTAGAATAATCATATCATCAAACATAACCTTTGTATTATATTGGGGCATCACTAGCATGTGTGGAAATGCATCGTAACAAAAAGTGATTAAAATTCAATATGATTTTTCAAGGAAACCACTAAAATGTTTTGTTTCAATCTAAGAGTTTTGAAATTTGTTCAAAACAACTATAATATAGTTCATAAGTCTATAAAATCATTATGACAAAAGATTTCATAAAACACTATTTTCTTAAATACAATATAGTTTTACCGGTAATAAAATCGATAATTGATTTACAAAATACATATTAATTCTCCAACAAGGCCCAAATTGATCAAGTCATTATAATAACTTAATTAAAATAAATTTAAGGTTTTCCCATCAGATTATAATCTGTTATGCCAATTTATAATGATTTTACGATTAATTTCGACAATTTAGGTATTTACCGTTATTTGAATGATATCTTAAATTCGTGAAATTTATAAACCATTTAAGTAAAAATTATTTTATACTATGCGGAAGTAGGTTACTAACACAATTATAAATTTTTGATATAGGTTTATTTTTACCCAAATTTAACTAAAAATATTACACCTTTAAATAATTAAATAATTTTTATTAATTTGATAAATTAGTAAATAATTAATAATTAGCTTAATAAAATTATACTAAAGTTTCAGAAGTCATATAATACTTTTATTAGCCCATTTAAACTTATAAATATCATGTATGATACTTTATTATTTTATATAGGCATTTTATCAATAAATAAAATAAAATCAGTTTAAAATTATTTAAGTCTGAATAAAATAAAATAAAAATTTTATGATGTTTCGGAAACTATTTTAAGGAATATAAAATTTTAAATAACCATTAAAAATTATGTGGGGTATTTTTAATAATTAATATTGTTATTTTACCGATAAACCGAATAAAATTTATTTAAGTCCATATATGATTACGAAAATCCATAAAAGCTTTTGTAAAAGTATCTACTGTTAATATGAGTGTCTCATAAAATTTTCAAGTCCAAAAGACGTGATTTAATATTTATTTTATATTTTACCGTTTTCTAACTTATCGATTATTAATAACCGAGTAAAAATTATTAAGGTCCTCAAACGTCAACAAAATATTCCCAAAACTTTACCAATATTTGTTACTGTCCATTTGAGTATGTGACAAAAATTTCAAGTCCATATGTCTTCATTTGGTAATTATTTTATGTTTTACTATTTCACAATTTACCGATAAATAATTTAGCGATTTCTCAAAAATCATGAAAAATTCCAAAATAAATATATTATGGCCAAATCTTGTTGGTGACATTATAATATGCTTTTATTAATTAGTTTTGGTGATCAAAAGTTATTCTAATACAATGTTTTATAATAAGAGTATTTAACACCTTAAAATCCCTTAAAAATATCGATTTAACGAATAAATTGCAACAAAATTATTCAAGAGATTTTTTTTAACATATAGCTACTGGAAATTATTTTTGAAATGCATTTTAAATATTTTCCAAATCCATATAACCATTTCCATCACAAATAAGTATTGTTAAACATGCCTTTAACCACACAACAATTCATAAAATCAACATGCATGATGCCCACAATAATAATACATGTAATAAATTATTTCATACTTAAAATTATCATTTTGATATCATTTTTCAAGATTTAAGAACTTCTTTTTGGGACTTTTATTTTTAAAAACAAGTTCATACAAAACTTTCCCAACTTGTTCTTAAATCCTTTAAAAATCACCCCATATGACATACATCGATCCTTAGCTCCGAAAGTATTCCTTAGCCTTTGCTACAACTTCTCAATAACTAAGATCCAACTCCTTTGCTACACTTATTTTTAAAATTTTAAAAATAGCATTATTTCGGATCTTTCTATGTAACTTAATGACTTTTGATTTCTAAATAAAAATTGTTAGATTTACTTACTCTTTGATATTTTGTTACTTTGGAGATTGATTAGTGTTGAGCAACACTTGTTGAACAAGTCCCACAACTTGAGAGTTTTTGGCTAGGAAACAAAAATAGGAGATTGTAAGTTGATTGAAGAAAAATATTTCAAATTTTCTTCTTTTAGCCTAAATTTCTTGGCCTTCTTAAGAGATTATTTTTCTTAGTTATTATGATGAAATACCCATTTTTATAATAATCTTAGTTTATAGAAAGATTCAATGTAAAAAGAATTGTACATGAACAAGTTTTAACAAAACAAGTGAAATAAAGAAATGAACATAACTTACTCTATATTTGGTGGATTTCTCCAAGTTTGGTGTCTATGGAAAGCTCTTGAGATGAACATTATTTTTATAGAAGATTTGAGTTTATAAACATAAATTTTTAGAAGTTTTAGATGGGTTTTTGAAGAAGATTTGATGAGAAAAGAAGGTGTTTTTGTAGTTGAAACTTTGAAAGATTCTAGTGTTTGTTCTTGGATGAATTTGGGAGCAATTTGTTGGTTATTATGGTTGAATAAAATGGTCTCTACTTGAAGTGTTTTTGCTTCTAATAATTGTCTCTTGCATGCTTGTAATGATGCACAAGCTTTGGGTAGAACAAAGAGGTTTTGAATAGAACAATTTGCTTGAGTATGTAAGTGTACAAAGAGCTAAACGGGGTAGGGAAAAGGCATATGGGGCTGCTGTTTGGGGCTGATTTTAGGTGGTTTTTGTCCTTAATTTGGTCTATTATAATGTAAGAAAGGTTTATCTAAGATAGTTTAAGGTTTGGGTAAAAATTGTTGTACATGTAACAAGTTATCTAACTTGTACTTCATGTTTAAAATCACTTGTATATGTGTATGAAATATTTAATTTATTCTGAACATGGGTAAATAAATTTTTCGGGTAAGTATTATAATTATCCCGAAATGTTATGGGTAGTTGCTCAACTTTAAATTTTTACCTCCAAAGTTTACGTTACTTGTTACACTTCATAACTACATTACGAGTTGACAAGTTTCTAATCATCGTATAATTTTTTTTAATTACTACCATCATTAATTAAAATATTTAGACGTTAAATTCGTAATTAAAATGAGACTAATTTATGCAACTGTTTCAGTCGAGTCTCGGTGTTTTACATTTGTTTTATGCGTTTTACACTCAACTTTACCTTGCTCTTGTCTCCACGGTGTTTAGAGGTGATTTCAGGTGTTTTCGGGAGATTTCGAGGTGAAATGGATCGAGTCCGAGGCTTCGACACTTGAATCGAAGGTGAGACACGCGTTTCGAGGCATTCCCGAGCATTTCAAGTCATTCCCGAGCACCTCGAAAAGTTTCAAGACTTCCCGGCGCCTCAAAGATACATTTCTAGGTGAATCAAGGCTTGCTCGACCCAGATTCGGGCGAATACAAGCCCAATTCGGGCGAATGGAGTGTACTGATCCAAGCAAATACTGAACACATGTTGATTCGAGCGAACTAAGCCAGCCATTCGGGCGAATGGCACCATTCGAGCGAATGGTCAAGGGAATTCGGGCGAATGCTTAAGAAAAATCCTAGGAAGTGAATTGCAAGTCTCTGGAAACCCCGAATGGGCCTCCATTCGGGCGAATGGACCCCTAGATTCGGGCGAATGCGGCTGAAGCAGAACGTGTTTATTTCTTTGCAAGTTTAAATCCGTAGGTTATTTTTATGGCTTCTTCCCCCATTCCCTTTTGGCTATAAATACCCTCTTTTCTGAATGTAAACTCTATGCCTTGATAGATAGAAACCCTCTCTTCTATTAAGAACATCATTTATTGCTTTCTCTTCATTTTTCTTGCCCTAGATTAGTTTTATTGCTTTCCTTTTCATTCAAGCTTTGTATCTCTACTTTCCATCTTCAAGTTTATTGTAAGTTTACTTTCTTTATTGCTCTCTTACTTTGTTTATCTTTCATTCATGCCATTTAATGTTTTGTTCTTCTTAGTTTTGATTAAATTATTGCTTTGAATCTTGCTTGTTTGTCTTTCAATCTTGCCTTTGTTTTTCTTATAACTTTGTAGAGTAGTTGATAGTTAGAGTTATTGCTTTATCTTTACTTTTTGTTTGTTTTCATCTTGCCCTAATGCTTTCAATCATGTCTTCTTTCTTGTTCTTAGTTGTAATTGCTTTCAATATGGTAGAGTAGTTTTCTTAGGGTTTTGGTTTGGTGAAACCCTAGGTTTGGTGATTGTTGTTCATGTGCTAGATTAGGGTTGAGGTTTGTTGTGGGTTGTTTGATTGATATTCGATGTGAATCTTGTCCTGCCACTCCTAAGTGAGACATAGGGCGATTATCGGTCGTTCGCATGGCTATATGTCATCAACTTCCCCTCGCTATCTAGAGTGTCTCGATCGATTCACGTTCGATCTCCCTTGACCTAGCACACCATGAGAACTTAGAACCAACCTAGAGTGGATCCTTACCATCTTCGTTTGTCTTCATTGCTTATCTTAATCTTGTTTATTGTTTTCGTAGTGTAGTCTAAACACCCTTCACTCATATCATTTACACTCTCTACACCTTGCACCTAACCTTTCTTACCCTTGTCTTTGTGGTTCGATCCCCAACTTACCCCTATATTCGTTATAGTTGTATTTAGGGTGTATAAATATTGTTTGATTAGCTTGTATTTCTAGCGTTAAAACGACATGTTAGAAAACGGTTATCATGTCTTTTGTTCCTTTTCTCAAAAGATGTGAGAAATATGCAATAACGCTCATGTGTTTGATTATGGTTCGTGTTTCGCACATAATCTTCCGACTAAAGATGAGTCGGGAATCAAACATCTAATAGGGGCAAATCATGGGGATTGTGTCATATCTAACTCCAGAAATCAAGTAAAATAACTATAGGAATCCTATACATTCACTCAAGGAAAACCGAAGAAACTCAACGGTCAAAACAGAGGAAAAACCGAGTCGGTTTTTCCTGCTAGACAATTTTTCGTTCCAGAACCTAAAGCCAAGTCGACTTTAGGCCCAATTCAAGGAAAGTCGAGTCGGCTTTTGTACTGACTTGGTTTTCTAATTTTCCATTTTGTTCTTTCCTTTGAACCCCTTTTGGACCGAGTATTTTATTACATATTGTCCCACTACTTTAGTAGTACATAGTGATTATAAACTTAGGATTATTAGACACTAAATGTTCAACAATACTCCCCAATTTAGGGTATAATAAGCCTCTCATTTACAAAACAAACTTATAATTCCATTTCATGCATCAACGCTAATATCCCTACGGATTGACTTAACGCCTAGTACAACACACTTCACAAGTGATCGAGCCAGAATTGATATTCATTCGAATTTGAATCAAATGACCCTTCCAACCACTTGATGATGAAGTACACAAAAAATAAATAACACAAAGTCATTAACCTGACACATTATAAGGCCGTGTCCGTATCTTATTCATAAGTTTATCATAGTCGGTATGACAATCTTGATTACTTAAAGCGGCCACACTTCAAACTTATATAGGTAGGTTCTCATTACGTATATTCCCCGTGAAACGGATAAAACACCAAGAGCTCTTCAACTCTTGATCTTGAGAACTTTCAATGGACGACTACCTCGTTCATCACGGTCCAAAGCAACGATGGGTCATTGGAACTTGTTACTTGGAAACATCAAAAGGACTTTACCGAATTGAATTCAAGACACGATGTTACGCATGTGCGAATTGAGCTTTTCCAAATGATCTTTATTGACATAAACTGATTGCAATTGACACTTGTTCAATTGAATCCCTACTCTTGACTTTCGTAATCGAATCAGCCACATTGAACTTATTGTTCACATAGTCAAATGTTAAGAAACCGTTAGTGATAAGTCCTTGCACCAGGCTGTGCCTGAGAGCAATATGACGAAACTTACCATCATACATTTGACTATAAACCCTACCTAAAGCCGTCATGTAATCTGCATGAATCGCCACCGGCGAAACTGGCTTAGGTAACAAAGGTATCTCAAATATGAGATTCCTCAACCACTCCGCTTCACTAGATGCTGAAGCAAGAGCTATGAACTCTGCTAACATAGTAGAATCAGCTATACATGTTTTTTTCTTAGAGGACCATGAAATTGCACCTCTCCCATAAACAAACACCCAACCACTTGTTGAAGAATTATCCTCTTCATTAGTGATCCAACTAGCATCGGAATAACCTTCCAAAATAGGAGGCTTCCCGCTATACGCAATACCATAATCCTTGGTACGCAACAAGTATCTTAATACTCTTCTTATCGCCATCCAATGATGAGGACCTAGGTTGCTTGTAAATGTACTAAGTTTACTCACCGTAAAAGCTATGTCTGGCCTCGTACATGTCATGGCATACATCAACGATCCTATGATCTTCGAATACACCAATTGAGAAATTAGTTGACCGGTATGTTTGGCAAATTTCATACCTGGTTCGATCGAAGTAGAGACCAGTGCTTTATCAAACATACTAAACCGCTTAAGTATCTTCTCAATCTAGTGAGATTGACTTAACTTAATCTGGTTATCTTGTCTCATGATCTTAATACCTAAGACCACATCGGCCTCCCCAATATCCTTCATCTAAAAGGATCTAGACAAAAAGTCTTTTGTCTCTTGAACTTGTACTAAACTAGTACCGAAGATGAGCATGTCATCTACATATAGACAAATGATAACCCCATTACCATGGCCATCAAATTTGCTATAAACACACTAATCGTTTCATCAAATTTTTGATGTCATTGCTTAGGTGCTTGTTTAAGTCCGTATAAGGATTCAACAAGTTTACACATCATTTGCTCTTGTCACTCCAAAACAAACCCTTCGGGTTGTGTCATATAAAATTCCTCATCTAAATCCCCATATGAAAATGCGGCTTTAACATCCATTTGATGTATTTTTAGAAGATAGATCGTAGCTAAAGCTACCAATAATCGAATAGTGGTTATTCTTGCAACTGGTGCATAAGTATCGAAGTGATCGATACCAAGCTTTTGTCTAAAGCCTTGTGCCACTAAACGGACCTTGAACTTATCAATAGTACCATCAATTTTCATTTTCTTTTGAAAAATCCACTTGTAACCTATTGGTTTACAAGTAGGAGGACGATCTACTAACACCCAAGTGTTATTACCCATGATGGATTGCATCTCATCATCAATAGCCTTTTTCCTAAAAGCACTATCATGTGATGTCATAACATCACTATAAGTCAATGGGTCACCTTCCACATTAAATTGCATCTCTATTCAATGATGAAAATCTATTTTCATCAAAAATCGCATCTCTTGACTCTATGATCGAATGAATCTACATATAGTCATTTTGTATTATAACATAGAAGCTATAAGTTTTGCTATGAATAGCATAGCCTATAAAAATGCATTCTATCTGTAACACCCCGACCCAACGGACCACCAGTGACTACTCATGCAGACGGTAGACTGGCCCCACAGACCAACACAAGTCTTTCCAGCGCACTTTGGCCTCACTCGTGCGTACCCAGGAAAACTTCCCAGGAGGTCACACATCCTAAGATTGCTCCCCACCAAACACGCTTAATTGTGGAGTTCTTAGCAAATGGGCTCCCATGAAAAGAAAATGCAGCTTGTTGATATGAGTAGTCTATCAATCCCTTTTCAAGCTAAATCTGGGGTATCACACTATCCCTCGTTCACCGAGTTTCTTTCTTTTGTTACCGGGCAATCTTATAATGGCCCTACGACCCCAAACCTTAAGATAACTTAAGTTTGGTTTCTTTTTGTACCAAAGTTCATAAAGAGTCTTCTTATTTGTTCTCATTGGAACTCGGTTAAGAATATGACAAGTCGTCAACATTACTTCACCCCAAAATCCATCACTCAAACCCGAGTAGGATAACATGGAATTAACCATCTCTTGTAGAATACAATTTTTCCTCTCCGACACACCATTTGATTGTGGTGCGTATCCGGCGGTTGTTTCATGTATAATGCCCATTGATAGGGGTGAAACTTATTCGGATTAAAACCGCAAATCGAACCAGACCAAACCGAATAACAAATATGGTTTGGTGATTTTTGAAATTCGGTTTGAATTAGGTGTGAAAAATCTAAAACCGAACACCGAATAATAAAATCGAATTCATATTGTAGAAAATTAGAGATAGATAGGTCATAGGCCCATCCCATTTTCTGATTTTAGGCCCAAATGCCAAGCTACACGCCTACCCAAACCCCAGGCATACCCACCGCCGTCCCCAACCCCACTCCCTTTTCTCATTTGATTTCTTTCTACCCCAAGTCACTAACTCACTAACCCTAAATCCTCTTTTCTCACTCATTTACATTTTCTTATTTTCATGTCTTCCAATTCTCATTTCCGCCTCTCATCTATCTTATTCCTAGCACACCAAACCTTGTTCCTCATACAATCTCTTCATCTTCGATTTAGTCCTACTCTTCAAGGTGAGTCCATTGATTCTTATTGGTTTTTTTTGTTCGATTTTTTCGATTTAATTCAGATTTACTTGATTTTTTCTTTGTTTTATGTTTTCATCTTTATTGTTTTATTCTTATTTTTCTTCTCATATGGAGTATTAATCTTCATTAATTCATCTTTTTTTGGATTAAAATACATATTGTTGTTGTTTTTGTTCTTATTTTCAAATTTTAATTTTTGTTTGGATTTTACCCTTCATTAATTTTTGTTATTTTTCTGTGTTATTTTTATACTTTTTTCGTTGTGTTTTTCTTCTCATAATAAAGCAGATGAAAGATCATTTGGGTGTATGGTATCACTTCTTAAAGATTGAAACATAATCTGGAAAATTGTGCAATTCAAGACAAATACAAACTCTTGCAACTATTTATTAGTTTTGTATTTTTTGTAAACTATAATTTTTAGTTTTAGCAAGACTATTTTAGTGAATTAATAAGACATTATATTTTGTATTAAGTATTAATAATACTTCTATTAATTAATTTAGTAGGACATCGTGTTTAGTATCAATGTATGGAAAATTTATTGTAAAAAATTTTGTGCCTGTAATTGATCCTTAAATTAATTCAGTTAAAGAAATCCGATCTACAACATAAATTCAGTCTGGTTTGATTAATTAAATTGTAGTTCGGTGCGGTTCGGTCTAATAATAAATTAGGTTTGGATTTGGTTTTGAAAATTGAAAACCGAATAAAATATGGTCTGATTTGGTTTTGACAAAAGGCCAAACCGTTGACCGAACTTTCACCCCTACGGCCCTACCCATTGAATTAAAGTAATTTGGATCATAATATTCACCTCCTTTATCGGTTCTTAATCGTTTAAGTTTACTACCAAGTTGTATTTCTACTTCATTTTTGTAAATCTTAAAATGATAGAGCCTCATCTTTTGTATGTAAAAGATATACATAACAAAACTTGGAAAAATCATCAATAAAAGTTATGACATATTTCTTATTTCCCAATGATAATAACTATGAAAGTCACAAAGATCACTATGAATCAATTCCAAAATTTTGGATTTTCGTTCAACACTTTTAAAAGGTGTCCTTGTGATCTTATTTAGCATGCATGTTTTGCAATTTTTAGACATTTTAACACACATAGGAATTAAATCATGCTTGGGCATAAAAGAAATTTTATTAAAGTTTATATGTCCTAGTCTAACATGCCACATATAATGCAAATCATCTTTGTCATTCGTGCTTGAAATATTACAAATCTAAAGACAATTTAAATAAACTATTATATAAATAAGCACGTCCTACAAACAAGTTATTCTTAGAGATAATACACCTAACGGCTTCAAATATTAATTTGTAGCCCAATCGATTCAACATCATACCTAAAACAAGATTTCTACTAATTTCGGGTGCATAATGAACATCCCTTAAAACTAAGAGATTCCCCGAAGTAAACAATAGCTCAATTTGTCCTTTGCCTTGGACCATGATAGGTGCGTTATTTCCCATAAAGAGATGCTCCCCATCAACCACCTTGTGAAAGGTTTTTTAACCATCTTGTAGAATTACATACATGTCTCGAAGCCCTCGAATCGATACACCAAGACACAATCATCCTGCACAACATTTAAATTAGTACTGATTGAAGAAAAATTTAAAGAGAAATTTTCATTCAAACTTGCATGATTACCTTGAGTAGAGGGTGCTTTGCTTGTAGAAGCTTGACCACTCCCCTTTGCCTTCTTTTGCTTGTTTTTGAAAACAAAGCAATTCTTCTTTCGGTGTCCGGGCTTTCCACATTCCTAACAAACCTTTTCGGTAGTTGAGATAGCGGTCTTCCCCTTTGAAAAATCAACCTTCTTCCTTTTCGCACCGAATGGGATGGTTTCCCTTCCGCAACCATATTAATAGTTCCAACATTAGGATTTTCATCCTTTTGATTCTCTTGAATCCGTATGCTAGACTCAACATCAATATGTTGTCCAAGATCGGAGAGTGTAATCTTCTCTCTTTTATGCTTTCAAGTATGTCTAACATCCCTCCAAGAAGGAGGCAACTTGTCTATAATGCTTGACACAAGAAAAACTTCATCCATTTCAATTTTTTGTAATTTTAAATTTGCATGCATTCTTTGCAATTTATGAAATTGATCAATTATGGGGCGATTTTCTACCATC